>ML433785.1:9746-60627 GCA_005239525.1 Nicotiana knightiana | reverse complement strand
TCCGCAGGGGGGGGGGGTATCCTTTTTCGTCTTTCGAGCCACTATTTTCTTGGGCTCTGGATCCTCGGAGGTTGAGGTCCTTTTTCTCTTTGTATCCTTCGCCGGCTTCGGGACCGAAATTTAAGTCTCTTCCTCGCCAGATGGGGGCCTCATGACTGCATCTTTGTCGAGACCTGCAGAGTAAGTATGGGAATAACGTTTTAACAAAATAATCAAATATATGAAAGGGGATTACCATCTCTCAAGGTTAGGGATGACACGGGGCATCCATGCAGCGGCTACATCGAAAAATATTATCGATAAGAGAGAGCAGAGAAACAAAGTAACAAATAGAAACTAATAATGAGATCGTACTTATGTTTCATATGCCACCTCTCGGGGAATGGAATCTTCTCAGCCGGAATCAGGTCCGAGGTCTTCACCCTGACGAATCGACCCATCAAGCCTCAATCCTTATCCTCGTCTATGCTGGAGATGAAAACTTTGGTGGCTCGACGCTGAAGTTTTATCAACCCACCTCGGTAAAGCCGGGGGCTATCTAACCTGATGAGGTGGTTGAGGGTGAAGGGGAACCCGTCGACTTTGCTCGAGAAAAATCGGAGCAATATGATGATCCTCCAGAATGAGGTATGAATCTGACCGAGGGTCACCTGGTTCTTTTTGCGGAAGTCCACTATGATTGGGTCAAGGGGACCGGGACTATTTGTATACGGTCAAAACCGGACCCGCCCGATTTTAGTGATTGACCGAGACCAGGGAGATGTATCGTAGAACGACTCCGTAGTAGGTCAGATCGACGCACGAGGACAAGGTACCGAGTTCGGGGTTTGAGGTGGCTGTTGAGATCGAAATCAGTAAGAATTGAGACCAAACAAGATAGACATCGAGTAAGACCGAAGATAACGTAATAATAGAAGGCGAGATATTCGTGACTGGTCGAAGATCATGGCAGAAATCTCGGAACATATCAAATCAAGAACATTTATTTAGCTAATCATGAGATTCCCTTCTATAATTAAAATTGTACCATAAGTAGAATTCTTCTACTATATAAAGGAGAGTTCTAATCATTTGTAACACACATTATTCTGGCATATAAAAGCAATATAATACTCTCTTTAGCTTATACTCTCTTGTTCATCAATTTGTTTTATATACTTTATTATTGTAGTACCAGTTCGTTCGAGGGCTGAATTGCATTTCAACACTGGTTTGCTTTACTTTATTGTCAGTTTCTGTTATTAATCATCATATTTATCAATTGATATTAGGTGAAATCACATGTCCTTAAAGCCACATTATAAGTTTAATTGTTAAATCCAATTTTAAGGGTAAACAGACCGCATGTGAGCTTTACATTCTCTAGCAGCTTAAGTGCGTTATCTTTGTAAATACGGGCCTCCGCCCACGTTGGGGAAATTAGATATCTATCAGGATTTTGATTAGCCAGATAAATGAGACTAATTCTATCTATACTTCGACAAATGAGTGGTAGTAGAGATGAGAGTACATATTATCTATCTGTAATTTAATTATAACTTTGTGTAAATAAACTTTATAAAATAACAACGACACGAGAAAAACACCTAAAGTATAATAGATGACACACGTGATCAAGAAATAATTCATTTATGAAGAAATACATGACGTATTGATTGTGGGGGGGGGGGGGGGGGGAGTAGCACATTATATTGTATTAAGTAGTATCGCACTGTAGAGACTCCAGAAGATTTAAGACAAACATAGAAGGGAACTACAAAATGTAATATATGAACAATCGTCTTCTGCATCTTGCTCCCATATATGACTAATTGATCTGCCTATAGAAGGGAACTCAAATGTTACAAAGAAGAAAAGGATACGTTCTTGCCAAACAGGCTATAAGCTTCCTATGTTGTTTGAGCCAAACAATGGGCTGATAAGCAAATCCATATGTCCTTTTCTTAAAACAAAACAAAAAGAAAAATCCTAGAAAATGACACTCCTATTTATTGTGGAAAGGGGGAAAATATTAATGCTCTGTTTGGAAAGCCACAGAATAATTGAAATTGGTGTAATTAATAGGGCTGTAATTATACAACTTAGTAATTACACAATATTACGATGACCTGTTTATTTGTCATAGACTAATTACAATGTAATTATAAGTATACTCATGTACTATTTGGTTGCACAAGTTTAATTACGCAATTAAATTAAATTTTAAATATAAAATTAGTTATCAAAATTAAAAGTTAAAATTTAACAAATATATGCCTTTATTTAAATTTGACATTTTGAGATAGATATTTTTTCTTGAGAATATATTAATTACTACTCATACATTTGTAACTAGCATTGAAAAATAATTAATATATATTTTTCAAATTAATAATATTTTACTTTAATAAATTATAAAAACCAAAAGTACATTTTTTTAAGAACATCATGGGCTGCATGCTTGATAAGATGATTAATATTTATAAATATAATGCCATCACATTACTCAAATATTTTACGAAAAAATAATTTATTAATTTTCACTGAAAAATGAATGACATGCAATCTGAATTATTAACTGAATACAACTAAAGCAAATAAAATTGAAACGAAAATCTAATATATACTCAAAGTCCAAAAGAAAAAAAAAACATAATACTTTTATGTAAGTTACAACGTAACATAAAATAAGTTTTAAAATAATTTAAGTAAATATAATTCAAAAGAAAAGGAAAACATAAGTCTATAACCTCATTCAACAATGAGATTATACTTTAATGTCATCACTCTTTTTATGCTAAGTTTATTAATAATTTATTAGTTCTAATATTAGAAGGAGCAGGTTCAAAACTATAATAATAGCACAATTATACTAACGAAGAAACTAAAGAATTAAAAAATATCAGCAATTATATAAAATCACAAAAATTTAAGGTTGAAAAATGAGAATATTAGTTAAATATTAAAAAGTAATTTATCATTTTAACACAGTTAAATTTGCATATAACCTCATTCAATAGCAAAGTTCAACTTTAATGATACTATTCATTATAAATCGGGTTTGTAGACGACTTGTTATTTCTAAGATTACGAGGTATAATTTGTTAGAATTATAAGATAGCTAAGTGTTATAAAGAAATAAAGCCAAAAAATTAAGAAAAAAATATGAGAAATTATGTAGAAATATGTGAAGTAAAGGTTGGAAATGAGAAATAAGTAAATAAAAAATAAATTTTCGAAAAAAAAGGAATTTAAAAGTTAAAAAATAAATTTAAAAGAAAAAAAGATTAGAAATAAAATGTAAATGAAATTAAAAAGAAAAGAGATTCAAAAAATTACTTGTTAATTCACCATGTAATTACCACTAATTCTCATCTCTCACTTTTGAATTGGAGAGTATAATTATACCTAATTATATGTTGATCAAGTAATTTTCAGACAAATATAATTACACCCAAATCAAAGTGTCTCTCCAAACAGGCCTTAAAAATAATAAAAAGGTTAACCATCGCTCCATCGAACAATTCATCTACCTCAGCTAATAAAACCCTCTCGTCTTCCGCCCACAGACAGACTAGAAGTTCCATTGTCAGAGGTAGGAGAAAATTTTGCTTTTGTGTTTCAGAAATATTTCCACTTCTATGTTCTAATTATTCCGAATATTTTCTTAATTGGGAGTAAAGTTGCAAGAATCCCAAATTATATCAACAGCTTTGGTCTAATTACGACAAATACTTTACCGTCGTCGCTGCTACCGATACAGGTTCGTAAGTTATAAGTAACAGTTGGTATATTTTCCCCTACTGCAACTACATTGCACTTATTTTGGCTAAATTGGGAGGTGCTCCGTCGACCCATTCTAGTAGATTAGTAAAAGCTAAAAATTTAGAATGTTCTATGGAGCTGCATTTTGTTTATGCTCTATTTTCAACAGGCTTAACCTTATTGATCAATGAAAACCAAGATTTAAGCGACAATTGAAACAGTATTTCAGTTTCTACAGTTTTACACTAAATCCATATTTACCATTGTAGCTTTGGATATCGCTTATCAAGAGAAATTGTAGCTTTGAATATCCAATTCTCTTCTTTTTCAGATATTTGTATGATTTTGAACTTACCACAATTTCAATACTTATCTCTACACAGATCTAGCCGTTGGAATTAAACAAATTTGTTAAACACTTTGTAGTGTCACGTTAGTATTATAACAGTAAAGTGTAATGGTGCAGACCAGTGTTTTAAAAGGCGAGGGCGTGAGGCGGGGCGTTTTACTTAATACGGGCCGAGGCGAAAGTCTCGAGACATAGGCATAAGCCCCATCGATTTTTAATTTTTTAAATTTATGAGTTAATAATATAATATTTTGACAAAAGAAAAAGATACATTAAAAGTTCATGAAAATTAAAAAAGAATTTAAGAAAGTCTTATAAAATAAAACATCTAGCATGTTTTACAAGTATAAATGATGCAATACTGTTACAGTTACTATAAAATATAAATTTACTACATCTCTTAACTTTCAAAAGACTAAAATTTATAATTTTTTAAAAAATATTATCAAACTGCATATTTTACCTCCTTAAAAGTAAATATTGAATAAATTTTATCAACACTGTAATTTAAAATATCACTTCTTCATGAGAAATATAAAATTATTTTTAAAGAGTAAAATAATAAATATATGATAATTTAGTGAGACATAGAACTAAGACATGAAGATCTATCAAGTAATTATATAAATATTGGTTATCTATTTTCTAAAGAGATATTCAAATAATATTCACCCTCATGATGCTCTCAATTAGTAAATATGCAATACTATGGTTTGTTATTTGAGTTATTCACATTTTCATATTCCTATAGATAAAAAGAAATTTAATCATTTATTTGTTGAAGAATTTTGAGAGTCAATAGTGCTAATTAGTGAATTCAACACATGATTTGCATAGGAATTGTGGGGCAAGTCTCAAGCGTTAGGTGTATTTAGGGCGCACGCTCGGAGGCGTAAGTCTCACAGAATTAAGCCCCACACATGAGTCTCAAGGCGTTTCGATAGTGCCCCGCCTCGAGGCGAGCTCCGAGGCGAGTCCCAGAAAAGCCTTTTAAAACACTGGTGCAAACCGCTTAGGCATTTGCAGTTTGTAAATTTAAAAGTGCTTGTCTAAATCTCATTTGATACTAATTAGTATTTGATGTTGTCACAGATGATTGTGATTGTTGTGGAGAAATGATCTTGGTGGAGAATTGTGTTATTAATTCCGAAGACAACGAGGTCTCAGAGACACTTAAAATGGGCATTTTAACTGGCGGAAAGACTGAAACCAATCTTCCAAATCAATCAGAAGTTGTTATATGTCAGGACTTAAACGGAAGATTGAACGGGGTTGGGTCCACATCTGTTTGTGATTATACTTGTCGTAATGATGGGCACTCTGCGGAAGTGTCACAACATTGTACGAGAGGTTCAGATGGAATATCCGTTTTGAACCCTGAGCCAGCTGCTATAACTGTGAGGGAGCTGCTATAGTTAATTTTGTATTTTCAGTGATTTTGAAGGTGTGCGTCTAATGATTCCTTATTGTATTTTGTTACAACTGCAGAAAAGCGTGAAGCGTGAAAATGACATGACCTTGGAGGATATGTACAATGCTCGGTACAATTTTGACGAGGATGACGATGACAGTGACTGGGAACCATCGGAAAAGCAAATAGAAGTTCCGAGGTGGTTCTGTGTCAATTGTACAATGGTCAATGTCGAGGATGTTTCCAACTGTGAAGTAAGTTGTGTATCTTTTTGGCTATTCTTTTTGTGTTCTTGTTCAGCATGTCCAGTCTCCTTCTATTGGAGAGATTCTATAGGCTGTGGTTTTATTTCTTGAATACTGCCTATGCAGGTATGCGGAGAACACAGAGAATCTGGAATCCTTACACGTGGATTTTTTGCTTCTCCATATCTGCCTGTAGAAGATGTCAACCAAGATGAGTTGCCTGTAACTGAAAATTCTGAAGGTTGGTAGTAATTCTTATTAAAATAAGACATTTTATTTGGGCTTTTGATTGATTAAAAAACTGACTTTCTTGTGCAATGAACTGTATCATGATTAGTTGAAGTTATCCCATCATACAAAATATGCCCGTAGGTAAGGAATTTTGCAACTTTCCTAGAATAGTCTTGGACAAGGAATCTAGTTGTGGATGACAGTCAACTGATCATGTTAGCTGTGAAATTTAAGTACTGGTGGAAGGTATCTGCTATTTATGGGTGAGCCTTCTCCTTTTGTGTCCTCTCCTGCCAATGCAGTAACCCCGTTTCTTGGTTCCATTTGCTTTACCATACCCCATCACAGCAAGAAAAGGTCAAATATTTAGAAATTAGAATGGAAGTCCAAAATGTAAGAGCGAGCTTATATGTGTATAACCTCATATTTAGGAGTCATTGTTCAAAATGCTTCTAGAACCAATGTAATTCATTAAAAAGAATAACGTTGTTGGTTCACCCAAGTATAACTAAATTTTAGTATTTTCCATTTTTTTGATGACCCAAAGCAGATTTGTATCTAAAATATGAAAAAGTGTATAGTAATGTGGAAGCAAAAGCTGAGCTCAGGAATGAACTTAGAATATGTGAAGGTAAGGGGTAAAATATTTAGCACAGCTGGAGCTCTATTAGAAAATGGAACTTCTCAATCAAATATTTGGGCTTCAAGTGGTTGAGAGACCTGAAGGCGTGATTGAGATGGCGTTTTGTTTTTGAGGTTTGATAATTTTGATCTCACAATGTTCAGTGGATGAACTGTCGCAGGTTATTTAATTGATTGCAATGTGAAGTCCCTTGGAATTTGAGCAGACGTACCACTTCTAATAGCCTCTAACTTGTAAAACTCATAATTTTCTTTTTCCGGGGGTGCATATATTTTTGTTACTAGTTTTTATGTTTGTCTGTGTATTGCACGATATTTTTTATGCTCTTTCTCTTTTCATTTGTTTTAGCATAGCTAGTATATTGATTCTTCTTCACTGCTGTAGATCCGTGCAAGCAGAGTTCTTTATCATCCTCCACTGCTGTAGGGTTCGATGAAAGGATGTTGCTTCACACAGAAGTATGGTACTTGTCAATTTTTTATCTTCTGGGTTAATGCTTTATTTAATATTTTCTTATGCCTATTCTAGTCCCATAAATGAGAAAGAAAAAAAAGAATTCAGTTATTGTTTTTTGCATTTTGTTTAGGATATTAGTTAGTGAATACTAGTTCCCTGTTTTGATAAAGGTATTATTTCTGGGTTCTCTTTTGATTGAAAAGGTTGTAACGAAGTCTCATCCACATCCTGAAAGACCAGACCGCCTCCGAGCCATTGCAGCTAGCCTCGCTACAGCAGGTTTTCTCCTTTTCTTGTTATCCGCATGCCGTAGGGAACATTACGGTGTTATAGCCTAGTAGTGTCATATGGGCATCCACACTTCCCCTATTTTATGTGAAGTTGTAGAATATTTAAGTGGTTTAATGCTGTTTAAAATTTATTACATCAGTTCTCTGTAAAATGATTGTCTAGTCACTTGTGGTTTCTTGAAATGTTAAGGTATATTTCCGGGGAAGTGCTATCCCATTGCTGCAAGAGAAATTACAAGGGAAGAACTCCAGATGGTGAGATGCTTTCAAGTACTGTTGTTTAGTGGGTGAAGGGTTCTGCTATGTGTTGTATTCAGCTTTATTTGATATTGTCTGTACTGGTGTGCATTCTGAAACCCATAAGTATTGCAGTCAGTGAAGATGCTAGACTTCGCTCGTACTTTTCTCAAGTTTTTTACATGCTGCTATTTTGAGGTGAATAGCTTAACTAGTTTCAATCTAAGAAGTTGGCTAAGCGTCCTATCTACCTTTAAGTGAAGGGGGAAGCAAGCTGATAGGTTTTTGCTTTCTCTAAAATTAGTCCTGGTAAATTATGGTTTATTTGATCTTCAGGACTGCTAAAAACCAAGTTTTCTACAAATAAAATATAGTAGAAAATGGAAGGCTTCTTATTCAGCAATGACACCCAAAATTTTTTAGTATTATGATTTATGTATCGAAAGACGAGGAGGTGATATTCTTTGCTTCTAGAAATAGAATTAGATTTTTCATATTCTAATTTTTATATTTGGATCTTTTAGGTCCACTCCACGGAGAATATCGAAGCCGTTGATATTACCAGGCGTATGCTTGCCAGGTTTGAGAATATTGATCATTCACTTTTCATTTTTATTGCTGGTTGTTTTTGTTTTAAGGTAATCGTTGTACTGAGACTATTCTCATGATGTAGAAAAACATATAATTAGTATTCATCTTGATCAAGAGCTGTTTAAAATGGCAGTTATTTTACACCTGATACATATGCAAATGAACATTCAGCGTGTGCTGCCAGGCTTGCAGCAGGTTTATGTGCTGACCTTGCTTCAGCAATTTACTCTGGGCGTGTCAAAAATGGTTTTGCTCTGGTAATAATTTGCGTTTGATTTAGCGTTCTCCATATAAGAAGAAAAACCACCCTCAAATATTCTTTGTAAAAAATGAGTCAGGTTCGTCCTCCCGGCCACCATGCTGGTGTGAAACAGGCCATGGGCTTCTGTCTCCACAACAATGCAGCAATTGCTGCATCAGCTGCTGAGGCCGCTGGTGCAAAGAAGGTGTTAATAGTTGATTGGGTAATTACTAATGCTATATCTTTATCCTTGATTGCATTTGCTTTCAGTTATATTTTACTCGTGTAATACACAAGAAATGCAAAAGTTGTAACCTATTCATTAATTTATTTTCTCATTTCTTGCAGGATGTTCATCATGGGAATGGTACACAAGAAATATTTGAGAGAAGCAAATCTGTAAGCAATGAATTGCTAAACTGAGCTGGTCTTATGATCAATCTTTTGCAAAACACTGAAATGGGCCTTCATGTTGCTACTAGAGATCCTCTTCTTTTCTATCCCTTTGATACTGTCTTTGTCCCAGTTTATGTACACATATCTTGATTAGTAGAATATGTTAAGAAATTAGTATGACTTTACATTTTTATTGAATGCAGTTATTGAAATATTGGAAATCTCTTAAAGTTAATTGTTAAGCAAAACATCTACACCACGGATTATAATCGAATTATAAACAGAATATTAATTTAGTGGGAAAATTTTATTTCCAAAAATGTTTAGACATCTTAAAATGAGAATGTTTATCACATGATTTGGGACACGGGGAGTGTACTATAAATAATTTCCCAACATTGCAAATCTGTTATTTGATAGGGAAAAATTCTTTATGACTGAATGTTGTGGTACTCTTATTGAGCAGGTTTTGTATATATCATTGCACAGACATGAGGGTGGAAGATTCTACCCTGGTACAGGAGCTGCCGATGAGGTACTCGCTTCTCATCAAAATAACCCTTACTTTTGGGTTAATTCATTTTAAGCTCTTTCTAGAAAAGGCGTCCATAGATCATGATTTTCATGCGTGTTTTGTTTTGAAAGCACATTCATTAGAGATGCATTTTGATGTCATAGTTTATATTCCTATTTTGCAGGTTGGTTCCATGGGTGCAGAAGGATACTGTGTGAATATTCCTTGGAGTCGTGGGGGAGTGGGTGACAAGGATTACATTTTTGCATTTGAGCAAGTTGTGCTTCCGATAGGTATTTTTTATTTATCTATGAAGAAATTATGTAAAGTCAAACCTTCCAATAAGAAACTATGAAATAAACTAGTAGAAAAAGAAAGTGAGGATACTTGGAAAAGGTGATTTAGTGAAGTGCCAGGCTGAGGCTAGTTAATATTCCTTGTTGACATAAGTCAAAGTCAAGCCTCCATGATTGCCAAGTAAATGTTGGCATGTTATGCTCCTTTCGTGATAGTTTATGAGTGGGATGCCAAAAGCTAGTTCTTACTTGCACAAAGAGGACTCCACCAAAGACAAATGAACTTGTGCAGGATGTCTTTAGTTTACCTTTTCTTAAAATAAAAAATTGGAGCTTATTGATAAATGGTAAATGGAACCCCTTCCACATTTTTTTTACGCTTGGGTACTGATTAACATGTGCCTTGGTGAGCACGTACCTACATACTTTATGTTTTGAGGAGTCATCATGCTTCTTACTAGGTTTATTTTGGGTGTCAACATGCAACCTTCCTCCTTTATTTAGGTTTGTGACTGGCAATATGAGCAAGCTCACACATGTAGGAGGATGGATAAACTAGATGTTGTGACAAAATTCACATGAAAAATGGCAGCACTATGTATTTTTTCAGCTATTATGGAGAGAGAGAAATTGAAGAACTTTGGAAGATGTGGAAGACTAATTCATATCATTCAAAACTCGCTTTTATTCAGTTGTTACTTTGTGTAGAGAGGAAATACCTTGCTGTGTTGATAGTTAGATTTTTGGTGGCTTATTTTGAACACCATCTTCGTGTACATTTATCAAATTCTTGACCTTCTGCATGTTGATCAATTTAGTTTGTTATATTTTTCATCTGCATTATATGCATATGCATGTTTTAGTGGTTGACTCTTCGTAGCTCACTTGATTTCTTGTTCTTATGAACATACTAGTCTTAATCTATGCACATTGCGCGTGTACCCAATCTCGGTGAGTAAATTTTTTTTAGAAAATCACATAAATATTATTTAAAAGTTAGTTTTGGATGTTATAAAATAAAGGCCCAAGCTCTTAAAATTGATAAATGTTTTAAATAAATGTTGATCTTGTACCGCTAACTCAATAAAAGAGGAAGCTCTGTCTCATAGAAGTCCTCATTCATCGTAGAGTATATTCACCTTAACTTTGTTCAAATATTATAATTTTATCATATAAATTTCCCAAGTTATCATATTTCCTTTTTTTTAGTTTCAGCAAGACACATAATCCTTGAAGATTTAAGAGTTTTGTTTTAAAAATATTTTATCAGGTTTATTCGAGAAGACAAAAGAAGGCTTAACTATACTTCTATTACGATTCTTCAGCAATTTTTCAAATAACACAAATTAAAGAATTGAGTCATATGTCTTCTCAATTTATTTCCCTCTAAGGTTTCATTGTTACCCTTTTAGTGAGGTTTTAGTTACTAAATAAAAAAGGAAAATAATTAGACGACTCAGTTTGAATACATTTTGTCTTTTATTGTTTCATTTCCATTTCTTCAAGTTTGTATTTTTAATCAAGTTAACTCTTAATACTGAACTATAACTAATTTTGCTCTATTTTAATTTGTTTCATCATCAACTGTCTTTTATGCAACAAATTTATGGTCCCCATGATTTGAGTTAACTTGAGAAATAATTTTACTTCTATCATTTTTCTTTCTCTCTTTCTCTTTTATATTATTAAGAATATTTTTTAGTTGTTTGTCGTAAGTGTTAAGTGTAATTTTTAACATATTATTATTACTATAAAATTAAAATTATACCCAAGGATAATAAAACACATGAAATTTAATTTTGTAAACTATTATTAATTATTTTGATCCTGTTATTGACCTGGATAACTTTGGAGTCTGAATCGAATAAAATATACAGTAGATCGTTCCTATATAAGATTAATATAACTATTTCTCCTATATATTTTTCCTATCTATGGAATCGTTTGTATCATCCTATATTTTAATAGAAGTAAATTAAAGATGATGTTTTCATAAGATTAAATTAACTATTTCTCCTATTTTTCTAATTTAGGGAATCGTTTGTATCATCCTAAATTTTAGTCGAAGTAAATTAAAGATGATAAGGATACTTTGTTAAAAAGAATTAACCTAAATAGCCGCCCATCCAACCATTTAACCTAAAAAATTAGCCGGTGGAAGTATAATATATGCATAATTTATTTATTATATGTGTATATGTATAATCTATGTATATGGCTAGAAAAAGTAAATAATGAATATGGCCGGATATTAGTGTAAAGATCCCTTTATTAAAGGTAAAATCTTAATGATTATAAAGTCCTAAATATTAGGAGTTTTTGTCTAGTTCAAAGAAGGAAAGGTTTAATAGTCAAAATTTTAGTTAATTTCAAAGTCCTAAATATTAGGAAAATAATTACTAAACTATAATTTTGCCCGATGTAAAACAAGTTTTTAAAGTGTTAAAAAGACTAACAACATTTCGCTAAGGGGCTTGATGCTTTTAATAAAATATAGAAATTGATATAGATTTATTTCTCTTTAGAGAAAAGGAAAAACAAGAAAGAAAGTGAACTCATCAATTTCTCTATTTCCACCTTGTTGCAGCTTTGGAATTCAATCCAGACTTTACTATCATTTCAGCAGGATTTGATGCTGCTAGGGGTGATCCCCTTGGTTGCTGTGATGTAAGAATTTTTCTTCGTATCGACTAGTTTAATGTTGTACTCATTTCTCCTCTTGTATGTTGCATGTTCTACGTTGTTTTACCTTTGGGATCATCTTTGCAGGTAACTCCTGCTGGTTATGCATCAATGACTCAAATGTTGAGTACGTTGTCAGGTGGAAAATTGCTTGTTATTCTTGAGGGCGGGTTTGTGTCTTCTCTTTGCTCGTTTATCTTGTTGTTTAGTCCAAGAGAACTGGAGATTTATATGTTTGCTTGTTTTGAATGACAATGTTTTGCAGCTACAATCTTCGTTCAATTTCATCATCAGCTACAGCGGTGATTAAGGTAACATTTACGCTAATTTAGGCAGAGGTAGTGAATGGTGGAGCGGGAAGACTGACAAACAGGGCTTGTAAAAGAACTTACTGTTGGAACAAAAGAAAGAACTTACAGTGTCTCCCATTAAAACTTATAGTTTGAAAAAGGAAAAAGAACTTTCAGTGTCAGGAGGGGGTGAGTTTTTATCAGTATGGACAAATACATTTTTTTATAAGGTGAATGGAATTGATAAAAAAGGCGAGATACTCCCGTATACAAGAGGTATACCAAAAGGTAGAGAATCTACATCAAAACATGATTCTCTACAGAAGAGGAAGAGGATGTCAGACTCAACAGGAAAAAAACCAAGACACTGTTCTTTCCCCTCTAGTCTTACTTCACATCTATCAGGACTATCACTACTAAGTCCAATGTGATGAATGTTTCAACTGCTTCCGGTTGTGCGTGCATATTGCAAACTGCAAAAAGTTCAAGCTTCTTGGTCAGAACCAGGTGGCTTGATATCGTATTGGTCATCTTTTTGAGTAATGGCATGCTTTGACCTATTATTTTTTAAACACAACGCTTCCTGGCTGAGTAATGTAGAATGAATTGTACATTCTTATGTGTTTTTCTACTAGGGGATTATCCACCTAGCATCTTTTTCTGTTCACTTCACGAGCAGAAAAACTAGAGAAGTCATTAATGCGACTAGAATAATCAACTCTTAGGATAATTTTAAGGTTTCATGACTAGGATTTACATCTCTTATTGAAGCGAGCTTTTTTGGCAGTATGTTTGGAGAAGTCTAGATTACAAATTGTGGATATATCACACTTTGTTCCTTTTTTTTTGGTAATGCTACTTTTAACTAGATTATTCTAGATCCTGAACATGCGTGATGCTGCATTCTTAATAGTGATGGTGGTGACATGGAAACTGCTAGAACATTTTGTTTTGAAGATTTATCCTTCAAAATGCTGGTGTGTGCAGAAGTTGATTTCTTTTCTGTTGTTATCCTTTCTTATGTAGGTCTTGCTTGGTGAAAGTCCTGTGATTGACCTAGACAATACTGTACCTTCCAAATCTGGATTGCGGAGTGTTATTGATGTTTTAAAGATTCAGATGAACTATTGGCCTACATTGGAGACAAACTTCACCAAATTGCAGTCAAAATGGGGACACTACGTTTTTCAGGACACAAGTAAGTTACTTGAATTTTCTCTGGGCTCCATATCTGAGGTCCGTGTTTTCTTTTTTGTCTCTAGTTTGGATGATAAGCTTTTGTTTTCTCTTTTAATCTATAGAGTTTCTCCAGTTGGTCCGGTGATTTTTGTGTCAACTGTCACTACTTATTAAATGTGCAGCAATTCAAAAATTTAAGTTAAAATTCAAGAAATATACAACATTTCTGTGACCTACCTGAAATGCAATATTCTACAGCAGAAATGAAGCTGGCCTCTCATATACTGATTGGTGCAGCTTCAACTTCCTTCTCTAAAATGTGGTGGTAAAAAATCATCAAATGTGAAGCTGAATGATCACCAAATATCAAAAAATATTTTTAACTTTGAGGATAATAAAGGGTCAAAATAACCCAAATTGAAGTCCTTTGCACTTGTTGGCAGTAAAAATGTGGAGTCTTGTGTATGTCAGCTGATAATTTCCGATGTTTGGACAGTACACCTGTATAAAATTGATGCTCTTTTATCTAGGGAGTGGGTACTTTGTGTCTTCAGTTTTGTAAGGCTAAAGTGTCATTGAGTGTGGAATGGGTCGTTTCTTTGAATGATAAATTTCAGAACGTTAGCTTTCTATAAAGAATCTTTTTGACACTAAATTCTGCAACGGTGTGGATGAGGATTGGGTTTCTGGTGTGTTTTAACTATATCTTTGCTGGCCCTGATGCAGGAAAACAGGGTAAACGAAGACGCAGGACTGGTGTACCAATATGGTGGCGATGGGGACGAAAGAGGTGGTTGTATCAGATACTGTCCAAGCAGCTACGTGCAAAATCCTGTTGTAACTATTCTTGTGGATGTTGACTCTCTTTGTAATCTACATACATTAGGTCTTTAGACCATGCTGCTGTTTTGTATTTGAGTGAAACTAGCGTCGCCTAATGTTCTTTTTTCGGTCATTATGCTTAGACCTCCATCGCCCCCTGGACAGACTTGGAATAGTAGTTTCAATTTGTAGTAGTCTAATTCTAGTAGTGCCTAATTTTCTAATTTACCAGCATGTGTATGAACGACTGTGGTTCCAAAGAACTTGCAGTAATCAACAAACGGAGCTGAAAAATGGTTACTCCCTTTATTTGTGTACTGTGCCCACTCATATAATCGGCAGGTTTTTTCATAATTTTTTTAATGAAATAGCTTGTCGTCAGCAATTACACTGGCATTACGCAGGGGTCAATAATGGGAGTCTTTGCCATTGCCTTTTGGGAATTGCATTGTAGAAAAGCAGAAGTCCAATTCTATGATGCTTGGAAGTAGGGTTGTGCATGGATCGGATCGGTTCGGTTTTAGCACATTTCGGATCGGATTTCAGATTCTAGAAAATGCAATCCGAATCCGATCCGAATTAATATCGGATTTCGGATCGGATTATTATGTCTCAAAGTTGCAAACTCATATGTATATTTTTTTTTGGTAAAAGAGACAATACAGTCAGAAAAAATCATGTTTCTGCAATTATAAGAGTACTATGGTGTCAATATAGTTAAATCCATCAATTGTAAAGGTAATAACTTGGAGGAAAATGTAAAGGAAGTACTAATTATCCGAAGTTAAAGTTTAGTATTTATACATGCCCTAATAATTTCGGATTTCGGACCGGATCGGATCATATTAAAATTATACCAATCCGAATCCGATCCGAAATTTTAATAAACACAATCCGAAATCCGATCAAATCCGAAATTGAACGGATCGGTTCGGATTTCGGATATCCGATCCAAATGAACAACCCTATTTGGAGTGTTGGAGGTCATAAATATCTAAACTACTACCTTCCTTTCCTGGAGCAAAGGGAAAAGACGGACTCTCGTAGCCTCGTAGGTTAAACATCGATGTTCCTCAACGGTTACTTAATATCTCATCTAATGTAGTTTGCGCACTAATTATGTAATTTATTATGGTCTTTAATAGAACTTATAGTTTTAAAAATTGGGATAAAAAATGTAGCAATTTAATTTTATAGTCTGATTTACACTTAGAAATTATTTTATAAAAGGTCTGGGTGGAAAAAGAATCTAGATTTTCAAGAGAAAGTTCCAAAGTTCCTCTCTTCTTTTTCTCCACATAACCTTGATTTGTTGTTTTTCCTGGACCCCCACCATCCTGTACCACTGAAAGCTATTGCTTTTCCTTTTTCTTGTGTTCTTGTTCCCTATTGGTGGATTTGGCTTCTGGACACTTCCTCTACTTTTGGCTGCTAATGTACTCAAATTGCAAATTAGATGCCAAAAAGAACCCCTTGTACGTTGTGCAAAAGAATTGTTGATTAACCCCTCAAAAACATATAGAAACTAAACTCTAGTATTTACAAATTTCTCAATTGCATTAGAAAAGAACAATTGGAACAACTAAAAGATACTTATCAAAAATTCAGTTTCACCAGCAGCTAAAAAAACATTTATGTTATGACTCTATAGTCTATAGAATTAGAAAAAAAAAAATTCAGTAATGTGCACAATCTACTGGTGCATGGGTGGCGGGTGCGGCGGCGGTATGGGATATGCAACTGGAAGAACATAAGGAGGATGGTGTCCATGAGGAAGCATAACCGGAGTTCCGACGGCCGACGCCATGTGACTCGGCGGTGCAGCGACGGGATGTCCCATCGGAGCACCGTACATGCCGAAACCATGCATATTGGGCTGGTTTCTATGCTTGATATTGGGCCCAAGTGCAGCTGGATTTGATGGATTTGGATTAGGCTGTTGGCCCGTAATAGGAGCCTGATGAGTTGAAACATCTCCACCGTTAATACTTGTAATATCATGAATACTTGACCTTCTTCTATCTCTATTCATTGAATTTAAACGAATAAAGTACTTTTGGGCATGACTAGCCACTTGTGTTGGTGTTCTTGATATCACAAAATTCCTTGAGATACTTCTCCAATCTCCTTTCCCAAATTTGTCTAAACCTAGCAAAAATAACCTGTCAACCAAACAAAAGAGATAAAATCAGACATAGCATTAGAAATTGTCTAAATTAGTACGTACAACAACAATAATAATAATAATAATTACACGCCTGAATGAATTATTTAAATATTATGTACAGACAATAATTTTATTACAAGTTGTATACTTTTAGAAGGCTAAATTGCTCCTAAAAAGCATAGGATCTATAGTAAAAATTTCTTACTTAGTGCAATTCAATTTCCTTTTTACTGCCGTACCTATAGTAAAATTTCCAATATCTGAATTAGTGCAACAATAATAACTAAGCTCTGACCAATTGAACTACAATCCTAGGAAAATACGGGATTTAGCAGAATTTTTTTTTCTTTTCCATTTAATCCGCAACTCAAAGTCTCAATTAGTGCAATTGAGAGAAAAAAAATTTCAGTTCCGTACCTATGTTCTTCTTCAGTCCAAGGAATACCCTTTCGTCTTTCTTGTTCAGCCTTAGAATTTCCTTTACCAGAATGGCCAATCGGGTCATTTGTTGGACCCGAAAATCCATTTGTATAACCACAATTGGAGCGTCTGTCCACTGACCCAGAATAACCTAAATTGGTTTCCTTATTTGAACAGGATGAAGATTCTTCTCCCATATAATTGGGAAGTGGAACATGCCCAGCATCAATGGCCGCAACATCATCAACAAGGAGCTGATAATGTCGTTTGATTTCGTCAATAGTTTTAGTGGGGACCACTGCAGCAAATTTCTCCCATTGTTGTTCATAATCCTCAACCCAGTGCATTGCAATTGCATTTTCAAAAGCTTTTTCCTCTTCTTTGCTCCACACTTCTGAAGGTAAATCTGAAACTGACATATTTCTTTTTTATTTGCTGCGTTTTTTTTATTTTTCAGTTTAATCCAATTAGGGAGAAGGAAAATACAGGAATAGAAAGGTAATAAAGAGAAAAAAAATATGAGAGTGCAGGATAAGAATGGGAGGTATCAATTGTATTAATGGAGGAGGAGGACCACTTGTGAAATTGAAGGGGATGGGCTGATTTGTCACGTTCGTAACAAAGTCATGCAACAAAATTACAAAAAAGAAATAAAATAATATTCGAGAATAATTTTGGTATTCCGGTTTGAAGTCAATATATAGGTATAAACTTTAGCTTAAAATAAGGAAAATGAAAATTAAGAAGGAAATAAACACAGGGAATCAATTAAAATAATGTAAATATTAGTATATGTACAAAAGGGGAAACTAAATATAAAATCCTATATACAAGGAAAGCAAAATTTGAACAAGGAAACAAAGAGTAAAAGATGCTATGCAGGAAATCAATTAAGGGTATTAATAAGTAAACGAAATATCCTATATACAAAAAAGGAAAATAGATAAGAGGAAATTAATTAAAATTTAGTATACAAAGGAAAATAATTCAAAATCTAGGGTGTGTTTGGTACGAATGAAAATATTTTATATTTTTCTAGAAAATGTTTTCATGGAAAATTAGTGGTTTTATCACTTATTTTCCCCCCTTGGTTGGTGAGTGAAAACTTTTTTCCGGAAAATATTTTTTAGTGTTTAGTTAGAGAGTAGAAATATTTTCTCTCCAAATACCTAACATTTTCTTGGCTCTTTTTTCCTTAAGAATTTAATTATTCTTCTAAAAATTCACACATGCCTAAAGGAACTAATGTATTGCTTTACTTATCTATGCAAAACAACGTTGAAATTTGTGCCCATAACAGAAAAAACTCTTTTTTTTGTTGAAAAAGAAAATACTATTTCTATAACATGAAAATAAAATAATCATTTTGTTGAAATGAAAGAAAATACTTTTTCTACATCATGAAAAGAAAGTACTTTTTTGGTTGAAATAAAAGAAAATACATTTTACTACATCATTTTGTTGAAACGAAAGAAAATACTTTTTACTACGTCATTTCGTTGAAATGAAAGAAAATACTCATTGTTGAAATAATATTTCTATTTATGGTTGGAGCGGGGTAGGGTGGGGTAGGGGTGGGAGTGAGTTGTGGGAGTGGGTTCGTGGGAATGGGGAATGAGAGGAAGGTTGGAAAAGAGTTTTGAAAAATATTTTTTTTCTCTTGATATGGAAAATAATTTCCTTCAATTGGAGTAAAATGAGTTCATGAGAAAAATATTTTTCAAAGTATTTAAGCCAATCAAACATGAAAAAATTTAAAAATATTTTTCGAAAAATATTTTACTTCGTACCAAACACACTCCTAGTATACAAGGAAATTAATTTCCACCTATATATTAAGCTCGTGTCGACCAAAAGTAAGAAGAATAATTAAAAGAGAGTTTACTTTCCAACTCTTTCCCCTCCCCGTCCCTGCAACACCCCGGGAGTGTAGGTGTGGGGAAGGGAAAAGAAAGAAAACAAAGAAAGGACAAAGTTACCAACTTTTTCCATGCAGTAAAATCTTTCTTAGGCAGTAAAAAGAAAGCAGCCGAATGCATAAAGTATTTTGTGTTTACGTAAAATTTGAGAAAAAATTACATTTAAAAAGTATAATACAGACAGTCTTAATCTAATATAAATATCAGTGATTGATTTTACGGTTCAAATTCGTTCTGCGGAAGTAGGTAAAAATATAAAAAGATTCGTCATGAGAAAAAGGAAAAAAACACAGAAAGCTATGATTAAAAGGGTGGAATAAAAAGATTGAAACATGAAGTAAAACTTGGCATCCATTTGAAAGTGGAAAAGTGGCAACTTACTGCCTCTTTCTTTTTGTGACTTGACTCAATCTAATATAGCTATTTTAACACTTAGCAATGATTGAGAGGGTGAATGGCGTTAAATGCAATGAGAGGCTCCTATAAAAGTCTTGTCTGACACTATCAAATTTGGTTTTCTATGACTAGTATTTGCGGTAAAAAATTTACTTGCAACAATTTTTAATTTATAAATATATACTCCCTCCGTTTCAATTTATATAAATTCATTTGATCGGATACATATTTTTTGTGTGACTATAAATAATTGTATAAAGGTAAATTATTTCCAAATAATAAAAGGGATCATTCTTTTTGGTATGGACTAAAAAAGAAATAGATTCACATAAATTACAACGGAGAGAGTAACATATATTTGCACGTAAGCTTTATGATTAATTAATAATTTTTTTTTTTATTATGAAATTACTTAATTATGGTTATTTGATATTTGTTTTAGTATAATTATCAGATGCAAGTAAATTTTTACTTATTTCTCCGTAGCTAATTTCTTGAAATAGAAGGGTTTTCTTTTTCATGATTTCTTTAGTTAAGACTCTAGCTAATGTACTATTTTTTTTTTTGGTCTGACATGTTTATTCTTCTTAGCTTTGTAATGGTGGCTAAAAATGGGAAGAAGTGCGCTAATGGTCGCTGGAACCAGGGGTGGCAAACGGGCAGGGTCGCGTATGTATGGGTAACGCAAAAATGAATAAGTTATCTGACTCGACTTATATTTAATATGGATAAAAAATGAGTTAACTGACGAATAATATGAATATCTATATTATCCATGGCTTTTTGAACATGATCACTTTTGGAGAATTTCTAATCTCCCAAATTTGAAAAAACCCCAATTTTAGTCTTTACAAATGTAAAAGTTAAACTCATTAGGTATTCATTGGTTATCCATTTTCTAAGTGAATAATATGGTTCTTGTACATATTTGATCTGTTTTTAAAAAATCATTATTTAATCCATTTTTTACTGGATAATATAAATGGATAACTATTTTTTATATTCTATTTTGTCACGACTAGCTAGAATTAACAATGTTAAAAGGTACCCCGATGCATAAAATATCTCGCATTTATATAGGGACGGGGATGGAAGTTATGAAGATCTTCTATATTTTGTACCAAACATGAAGGTCTGATAAAATCATAATCACAACCCAACTGGCTTTTGGTTCAATAGGTTCAATTTTTTCTTTCCCAAATACTTATTGATTACTATTTATAATTATTACTTTGATACTAAAAAACAATTTGATGTTATGCTTTGTTTTTGTCCTAATTGATTCTGTTTCGACGTTAGAAATAAATTCATTTTTTGTTTATTGCAAAAACTAAACATTTTTATCTACAGATCGGCTTGGAGTATCAGAATCCCTTAATTGGAAAATTCAAATGAATTATGTTAACACAGAAAGGATAAAAAGAGGACAAGGGTAAAAAAAGGAGAAGAATGGTTATACATGGAAATATGGAACTGAAAGACATAAATTGAGGAAGTGGGCGAAGGAGAAGAATTTGTAAAAATTGCGTGGGGCGTCCTAGTTGGTCGCTCATTTATAATCTGTACCCTCTTTATTTTTCTTTGTATTCATACTCATTTTTTTGTTAAATATTTTTTAAAAGACGATTTTGCCCTATTTGGGCGCCCCTTTTAAATCGAACTCATCCTGCAGAAGCATGTTTAGTACTTTAGTGTCAAGTATTAGGAAACTGAACAAAAAAATTAACTATAAAGTTCATAAAAAATTCATTAGAAAATTACATACTGCAGGAGAAAAACATAACCATGTTGAAGCTGAAGTTTTAACAAATATACTAGAACATTTTAGCTTGTTTATACTGAAGTTTTCGGGAAAAAAAAAGCTCA
Organism: Nicotiana knightiana; assembly: GCA_005239525.1. Lineage (NCBI taxonomy): Eukaryota > Viridiplantae > Streptophyta > Magnoliopsida > Solanales > Solanaceae > Nicotiana > Nicotiana knightiana. The sequence continues at coordinate 39,242 of ML433785.1, read as the reverse complement.
TGAAAAAGTTGTTTAATGCAGGAAAAAACTTAAGCACGAACTAAATTTAACTTCAGCATGCAGGAGAAATTACATAGTGCGGGAGGAAAATTTCAGTAAGTTTATCCTGAAATTTTTACAAATGAACTAAACAACTTTAGCATCTTCTGCTGAAGTTTCGAAAACAACTCATGACAAAACTATTGAATCCAGGACAAAACTTCAGCATATTTTAGTGCTGAAGTATTAACAAATAAACTAAAAAACTTCAGCTTGTTTATACTGCAAGACAAAGACTTCAGCGTTTTGGTGTGAAAAACTTCAGCAGTTTTGTCCTGAAATTTTTACAAATGAACTAAACAACTTCAACATCTTCTGCTGAAGTTTTTGAAAAAATTTATGACAAAACTATTGAATCCAGGACAAAACTTCAGCATATTTTAGTGCTGAAGTATTAACAAATGAACTAAAAGACTTCAACATCTTTTGCTGAAGTTTTTGAAAAAGCTCATGACAAAACTATTGAATCCGGGACAAAACTTCAGCATATTTTAGTGCTGAAGTATTTGCAAATGAACTAAAAAAGTTCAGCATCTTCTGCTGAAGTTTTTGAAAAAGCTCATGACAAAACTATTGAATCCGGGACAAAACTTCAGCATATTTTAGTGCTGAAGTATTTGCAAATGAACTAAAAAAGTTCAGCATCTTCTGCTGAAGTTTTTGAAAAAGCTCATGACGAAACTATTGAATCCAGGACAAAACTTCAGCATATTTTATCTGTCAAACAACTTCATGCTACTGTGATTAAAATATATGGGTTGATTAAATTAAAACTTAAAAAGCATAATGAATTCATGAAGATCAATCAGTTTCAAAAACTAATTTGAATTCTGAAGATAATTTGCAATACTTACAATGTATTTTGTAATTTTGAATTTGAATCTGGTTTCATAATTATGGCAGATGCGAGAGAAGATATGAGGAGGGACAGAGTGATGGAGGAGAACCGTATAATGTGTGATGCATCTTTTATAGGTGTTGTCAGAGGTATAATGATTATATTATTACATATATTTTGTTAACTGAGTATCATATTAATAATTTTTAAAAATATGATACAGAATAAAAGGTGACATAAATATAGAATATAGCTGCAAATAGCTCGAAGAATTTGAGTAATGATTTTTTTTCACAATTTGGCACCTTTTGTCTTCAATCATATTATTCATGTACTACGTGGCCTTCTCTCCTTCTCTACTTCATGCAAAAGTATGCCCATCTTGTCAATGAGATGTAACATAAAATAATCAAAAACGTCAAAAGACAAAAAAAAATGAGATAGTTTGAATAAAATATATGACATAGAAAAGTAAGAGCACAGGAGAGGGGGCGAGGAGTTGCGCCAACTAATTTATGTATGAATAGATATTATAAAATAATAATGTAGTTATTCTGTTTCATTTTCATAGAAGGAAATTAATTAGAATACCGATTTTCAATATGCGAACGATTGAATACAACTTTAGGACAATACTGTCTCTGTTATAAATAGAATTCTATTTAAAGTTAATGCTTATATTCTAGAGAGATTTTAAGGATTTTACTTAGTGATTAAGTCGCCTTTTCCCTATAAATAAAGGGTTCCTTCTTTATTGTAATTCATCTCAAATCAATAAGAATTCTTCCTATATATTCTTCTCTGCAATACCCTTCTTCTTCTTTTATTGTTTCATAACACGTTATGAGCATGAGACTCTAACCAATTGAGTAGAAGCTTTGGGATTGAGAGTAATGATTGTCAATTGTTCCATGAACTTCCTTCGTGATTAAATTCTGGATTCAAGGTAAGTATTTTACTTTATTTTTCTGTTTTAAATTCTTGAAATTCTATAATTTGATTTTAAATGCAAGCAAAAACAATAAACTTTGATTATAACTCTTATAGAGTTTGCAAGAAATTATAACCACCCGAAGTGATAAATTTTTTATGTCTTGCCATGTTCAAATTCATGTATGATTATGAGCACAAATAAGTGGAAACACGTCCCATTGAATTTGCTTCATTCCCGTTCCCCTTAAGAGAATGTGATAGCAATATGTGTTAAGTCTGAAAGAAGATAAAATTATTACCGTGAAGGTATCAATGGATATGGACGTGACAATAGACGAAATTATAATCGTCATCATTGTGATAATGAGAATAATAAGGATTCTCAAAATAATCTTTCACTATGTGAAAGTAATATTTGTCATCGATTTGACATGAGATTTTGTAAAGCACATATAGATGATTATGGTCCATTGATGATGTGAATGTGACAACATCTGATTTATGAATACATATTCATTCTTGGAAGAATATGAATGTGCTAGTGGTAGTGAATATACCACACTCACCTCTAAGAGGAGGTTTGAGATGAAATAAGAAAATAACGTCATTATCATGGCGTGAATGGTCATTGATCACGTACCTATTGTGATTATGTCAAATATTTTGGCAATGTGATTATTAAAAGACAACGGTAATGCAAGAAATAGATCTAGCATATAATTTTGACCATGACCATAATTGTATAACTTTCTCCTTAAAAGTTTATTCACCATATAGATGTTGATGAATATGTGGTAGTATAAAATTAATTGAGAGCTCTGGAAGAGCCAATTTTTATTATTTTGGAGGAATACAATTGACTATCATGTCAATTTATTGTATTGTAGTAAGTCTCAAAGAAACTTATTGAGTTTCTAAAGTATTCGCGAAAACGGTTGGTTATATTGAGGCTATAAATAAAGGAAAGATTTAATATCTTCTAATACTATAATTTTTAGCGGGGTAATATGTATGTGAAAAGTTACCCGCTTTATTTTCCAGTTTGTACTACACAAACAAAAGAATGCCGCAATAAAGTGAATGTTTATTGATATAAAAACTCATATCATAATAAACTTGGAGTTTATTGATAATTGCACACATCATGGTGTAAACCTGAAGTTTATCAATATTGATAATTTATCGAGTTGGCATAATCAGTTTAGCCATATCAATTTAAGTATGATGTGCAAAAATAAAAGAGAATTCACATGGATAAATATTAAAGAACTAGAAAGTTCTTTATGAATTCTCTTATGTTGCTTGTTCTCATTAATTAATAAATCAACTAGAATTGAGATTGAATCCCATGAATGCTGAAAATATCAAAGGTGAATAGGGCCCCCATTCACCTGTCATGTATACCACATAAGATGCATTTATGAGATAGTTACATGTACGATTATTATTAACTCACAACCTGGTGTTTGCGATGTAGCTTGCTCAATAATTTAATTTAGAACATAATTTCCAGTTTTTCTATACAAGATAGTTTATCTTGATAAGTTGGTTTACGTCGCAATTGGTTTAGCAAAATGATTTATTGAGTGCCTCCACTTAATATCTAAACTATTACTTATGAGAACAAAGTTATTTATATCAGTTTGATATACATTATATACGAAAGTATATTACATTCTCCCCTCACAAGTGGTTCAGGGTCAGGAACCAAATAATTCCATCTTATTATTATTGATGTGCGGTGTATATTTTGATTAACGCCATAATGCACAAAGATGGGTTCCCAAAATTGAGGAAGAACGTTATCTTTTCTAACATGAGGGGGAGACAAAATAAACAGTTGAAAAAAAGTTACGTGCAATGAATTATCATTTGTACCTCTAGATCCTTGAAGATAATATGAACTTGAAGTTTCATAAAAGAATAATTCATCTGCAATATAATGCAAAGCATGCCAGACGCATTTGCTGACCCAAAGAAAGTAACTATATTCTCACTGCAAATTCTCTTATTAGAATAAGTCCTAGAAGGACAAAATCTATGGTACACTTAAAACGTATAGACAAATCGGTTTCAAAATAATATTCTTGATAAAGAAGATGAGCAAATGATCAAAATGATCATAACAAGGAGGCAAGTGATCTAGAAGATCGCATGACATAACACTTCATAAAATCTCAGGAGAGGTTCAGGTACCTGAAAATATGAATGAAAAGATTTCTATGTTATGTCTTTATGAAAAGAAAAAAAAAATTGGAACCGATAAAATTTTTCATCGACGACATCTCTCATAGCGCTAAATGTAGATGAGGACCTCAAGTATGTCGAATACAGACACAAAAATATTGGCCAAACACAAGAGACACAATTCAAAAAGAATTAGTTTCATATGAAAGACATGTAGTTCAAACACTTGAAAGTATAAAGTCAATGACGAGTGCAATCACTTTTATCTATCTTATATGTCTAGCATGACATAAAACTTGATATGCATCTAAAGTTCATTCATATGGCTTATATGATTTAACTTATACGACAATCCATGATGAATTTAAATTGCTTAAAGCATATAAAATTCTTGGTCATGAAGTACTACATCCTAAGTACAATTTGTGCATATTTCCATCTTGCTATAACTATAAGCATGATAATGTGATAGCGAGAATTTTCAAGGTGCAACATATTCATTGTAGTTAATATGTGTGATGTATTCACCAAATCTCTGCCGACGTAAACCTTTAAGAAGCTAGTGCATAAAGTTGGGATGCGAAGGCTCAAAGATTTGAATTGATGCTCTCATCAGGGGGAGTTAATACGCGTTGTACTCTTTTTCCCTTACAAAGGTTTTGTCCCACTTGATTTTTTTGCAAGGCTTTTAACGAGGCAACCAAAAGGCATATTTCTAAACATGTGTACTCTTTTTCCTTTTCTACAATTTTTCCCATTGGATTTTATTTTAGTTAAGGTTTTCCCTGTAGTGATGGAGTTGCACCAGGGATCGGCTCTTAGACCATTTTTGTTTGCCTTGGCGATGGATGTACTGTCGCGTCACATCCAAGGGGAGGTGCCTTGGTGCATGCTATTTGCCGATGATATAGTGTTGATTGACGAGACGCGTAGCAGAGTTAACACGAGGTTGGAGGTTTGGAGACAGACCTTGGAGTCTAAAGATTTCAAACTGAGTAGAACCAAGACATAATATTTGGAGTGCAAATTTAGTGACGGGACATATGATGCAGACGTAGAGGTTAAGCTTGATCCTCAATTTATCCCCAAGAGAGCGAGTTTTAAGTATCTCAGATCTATTATCCAGGGTAATGGGGACATTGACGAAGATGTCTCGCATCACATCGGAGCGAGATTGATGAAGTGGAGGCTCGCTTCTGGTATTTTCTGTGATAGGAATGTGCCGCTAAAACTTAAGGGTAAGTTTTATCGAGTGGTGGTTCGACCGGCTATGTTGTATGGGGCTAAGTGTTGGCCAGTCAAGAACTCTCACGTGCAGAAGATGAGAGTAGCAGATATGAGGATGTTGAGATGGATGTGTGGGAATACCAGGAGAGATAGGATTAAGAATGAAGCTATCCGGGACAGAGTGAGAGTGGCCTTTGTGGAGGACAAGATGCGGGAGTCGAGGCTGAGATGGTACGGACATGTTAAGAGAAGAAACACTGATGCTCCTGTTAGGAGGTGTGAGAGGTTGGCCATGGAGAGTTTGAGAAGAGGTCGAGGTAGGCCTAAGAAGTACTGGGGAGAGGTGATTAAGCAGGACATGGCGCTGCTTCAACTCACTAGGGACATGACTCTTGATAGGAGGGTATGAAGGTCGAGGATTAAGGTTGAAGGTTAGTAGGTAATTTACAGTTGTTCACCGATAGTCTTAGTAGCATGCATGTCCCTTCATATTCTTAGATTTTTATTACGTTATGTGGTTTTGTTCGCCTCAGGTATTGTATTCTTGTTGCTATTATTTGGTACTACTTATCTTTTATCTTTCCTTTTTTCTTTTCTCTTCCATCTTTCTTCCTTCCTTGCTTTCCTCTTCTTCTTCTTGCCCTTCCTGAGCCGAGAGTCTATTGGAAACAACCTTTCTACCTGCATTAGGTAGCGGTAAGGTCTGCGTACAGACTACCCTCCCCAGACCCCACCTGTTGGGATCAAACTGGGTTAGTTATTGTTGTTGTTGTTGTTGTTGTTGTTGTTGTTGTTGTTTTAACGAGGCACATTGTCTGTTGCATAGACATTCAAGGGGGAGTGTTATAAATAGAATTCTATTTAAGGTGAATGCCTATATTTTAGAGAGATCTTAGGGATTTTACTAGGTGGCTAAGTCACTCTTTCCCTATAAATAAAAGGGTCCTATTTCATTGTAGTCCATCCCAAATCAATAAGAATTCTCCCTTTATACTTTTTCTCTGCAATACTCTTCTTCTTCTTTTACTGTTTCATAACAATCTCAAATAGTTGTCAAGTTTTGCCCCCACGAACATCAAACTATATAAGTTATTTGCAACAAAAAGAAATAGCTGTAAAAGTTTGATCCATTGACTCTCAATAATCACAAAGTAATACAAATTGGGACAAAAAAAGTAGTCCAAGTATATAACCAAAAAAATCTAAATGTGCCAAAAAATATATATATCAAATTTAAGGTTATAGGACAAAACATTAGAAATTAATATAGAGCATGTTATATTCATTTAAAGGATAGAAGGGAAAAGGAAAAGAAAAGGGGGGTGAATTAAGAAGAAAAAGACGTTGTCCCGCTTTCAAAGATAGCCGAATATACACATAATAACGATAGGAAAATGCCGTTGTATAGCCCGTTGTATGCCGTTATATATATATATATATTTTTATTTATTTATTATTATTATTATTATTATTATTTTATTTTTATTTTTTGTTTTTTGAAGCGCGGACCGAAAGTGAAAAAACCTAAGATGACAAAAGTCTATTTTTGCGTCTCTTCAATACCTATCAAAATCCAGTACTACGTCCAAATCCGAGGCTCTTTGCCTCTTTCAAATATTTTCAAAGGGCAAAGGCTCATAAATCTTTGTGGCACTAAAAAAACTGAACTGTTGTTGAAAGAACAAGTCTCTGTCAAGCCATAATTTCACTTTCTTTGATAACTAATCTGTCTCCTTGATATTTATGACAAGTCACAAGGACCGCAATACCAGCAATCTTTTACTTGTAATCACATGATATTTCAAATTTCATACTTATATATCATCCACCAATTATCTTTATAGGATAAGGTTTAAGCAAATTTTGGTCTTATTTAACCGTCCTAAACCTTGGACTTTTTTGGATCAATAGACCTTCGTGGTCCGGCCCTTCTCCATACCCTGCACGTAGCGGAACTTAGTGAACCGGACTGTCATTTTTTTAAGGTTCACAGCGACAGTGCTTTCGCATCGGACATGCCATATCTGTAATCAACAGGATAACCGTGACTGACAATCTCTAACTGAGCACAACCTTAGAGAATTCTTCGTCAATAGAAAAATCTGAAACAATTACTCCCAGAAACAGAATACAGTAATAGTAGAAAATTGCAGATTTGGAACTGCAGAAGAATGCAACGATGCTTGAGCTTTTACAGGAGAATCAACTGAGCTGCAATAAAAGATTTAAAGGATACCAAATGACAGCAAAAGGCACGGGGGAGGAGGGGGGCTCCCTTGGCTAGTGTATGATTGCAGCAAAACTTAGCCAAGTTATAAAAAAAACTTTTTAAAAAACTTTTAAAAAAAAAGTTAAAACCCCCTTTGAGGTTTTTATATACAGGATCTTCTTCCCTTGTCTCAACGAAATGCAAACATTGGCATTCCACTTATAACATGACTGGTCTAATCATGCACAATATGAACTGATGTCCTTGAGAGTTGAGGGGAAACAAAAACCAAAGAGAGTACACTTCATTAAGAAAGATTTAAATTGAAATGTGGAGACAGCTGGAGTTTTACAGTGAAAGGGCTCATAATTTGTTTCTGTAATATCTAGAAATCGCTTTCCCTTTCAGTAGTGAGTTAAAAAGACACATTTCTATTCATCCTGAAATATCTTATAACAATCATTCTCTGGAAACATTCGAATACCAATTAGGAAGAAGAATGTAATCTCAGTCCACCGCACAGCTTCAACAGACGAGGGTTCTTCGCCAAAGTTATCTGGAGGAAAGGTATAAACTCATGGTTGCAATCAATCACGTGAATGCAAAATGGACATTTGAGGCAAGACCTAACTGACCTTGCAGCAGAATCATTGAGAAGTCCAGCTCCTGCAAGAAATTACAGTGGAGAAGAGGACATGACTGATTCTACATCTTCTAGAGGCATCAGGAAACTCTCAACTTGGCTATCTGATTCTATCCGTATCATAAGCTCATGTCATCTGGTTGAATTAGAGGGAAGTTCACCATCTTGTACAGCTCCATCAGGGAATCCTGTACTTGCATGATTTCCTTGTACAAGTGCTGCCCTCTCAGGGTTCATTAGCATAAGCTGCTGCACGTCCTTTGGAAGGACGTTAAACACTGCCTGAAGATCCCCCCTTAGTTTGGAGCAAGTGGCATCAGAACCTGCCTCAGTAGTGCTGGACTGCTGCAGCAGAACATTGCCATCAAGAAAGATATATTGGTATGACAATAGCTGATTAACAGGAGAGTGGTAATAGCTAGCCCTATGAAGGTAAAGGATGTCGAGCAGAAGACTAGATCACCTCAAGTTGAAAAACAGTAAAAAGATCTCATGCAGAAAATTTATATAGTACCAGTCAAGTTCTATTCTTCCATATTCTTCTGTTGCAATTTTTTCTGTAACATTGCTAACCCAAACATGTAAAATCAAAGGCAATAAACAGTGTAGTTTGCATTTCAAGGTGCAAAAATTAAACTGGAAAAAGCACTCTTCAGCGACTATGAATCCAAATATAATGGGTATATATATGTGAGTATGAACAATGGATGGTGGTCACTTTCTCTTCATTTAAGAAGCGCGACTATGAATCCAAAAGTAATGAATGAGTACGTGCTTAAGTGAGGGTGCTACTTCTGTAAAGGATCACATCGGGCAAGTGAATGCCCAGAGTTGGGGAAGCTTGCAGCAATGAACGGGAACTTTGCTCAAGCACACAAGGGTGACACAGGAGGGACCGCCTGTATTGGGGGGATGCGCTTGGAATCTAAGCCGAAAGTAAGGGATTCCAAAGCCTATCTTGGCACCATACAAATGGAGCATGGTAGCAGCAAGAAAAGTTGGGCGGACATAGTTGAAGAAGATGGCGAGTTACAAAGTGATGGCACGCTATCAGACTTGGACGATGCACCAAGAAGAGGGGTCAAGTTTTCTAGCAAGGCTGTGACCACGAAGGGCAGCCAAATAGGGAGTGGAAGCATGGACCCGATGCTTCAGAAGCTGCTAGACTTGGTTGAGTCATGGGGAGATTCATGCAAAGAGCAAGGAGGGGCATCCGATGGGTGGAGGATTGAGGTCATCATTGCTAGCCGTCCACAGTACAAATGGGGCAAGAAGAAAGGTGACCAGTACCTAGTGACATGGGAAAGCGAACCGCACCATAGAGCATCATGGCTAATGGACAAAGATCTCCGGTGACGCCAAGGCGAGGTGCGCCCGTATGTGCCAAGGGAGCACAAAATTGGGTGGGGAGAGTGTCATGACCGGCCACATCATCATGTCACGTATGTGCCATTTGGCATATATTAATGCCATATGGAAGCTTACATAGGAGGAAGGCTAGCATTTGTGAAAAGATTCTAGAGAAGTATGGACATTTCCTTAGAAAGACACTAGATCCCTATGGATTTACTAGGAAAGTCCTTGGAATCTTCTAGGTTTGTAGAGAGTTCTAGAGAAAGCCCTTATCTTGTAAATATTAAGGACTTGTGTAACAATTAATATTTACATACTAGCCCTTAAGAGACTAGTATATAAAGAGGGCCATTCATTTGTAATTCAGCAAGCAAACAATTCAAGTTCTCTCTAATACAAAGCTTCCTTTAACAATTCTCTTGTGTTCTTCCTATCATTCTCTTAGCGATCTTGAGTGTAGTAAGACTGACTTGGCATAACAAGTGTACAAGATCGTGAGCAAATTGTCAAGTGCCGCACGTCTACTTAGTTGACGACTAAGGACATGATGCTTAGCTTCTATAAATGCATGATTACTTCTTCAGTAACTAGAATAAAGTAGAACAGACTTTTTATAGAGGAAAAATAATCCCCGAGTACAGGTAAAAAATCTGTTGCACACAGGTAAGACTTTTCTTGTTAAAGCCGAAATGCACGGAACAACAAATAATTAGATATGTTTTCACCCTCTATCCCATCTTAAATATCTGTCAGGCTTGAGTTCTTTACAAGATCAAACAACTAAGTCCTTCCATGCCCTGTAAATATCTCTTTAAATTTGACAGTGCACAATCAAGCTGATCATGATGCATTCTTTTAGGCTAAGTTTGGTTCCAGAAAGGGGAGGAGGAGGGTGAATCAAGCTGATCTGATGCATTCTTTTAGGCTAAGTTTGGTTCCAGAAAGGGGAGGAGGAGGGTGAGGGTGAGGGTGAGGGTGAGGGAGAGAAATGAAATGCTTTAGTTCCCCGAAGAAAACTATAGATGACTTATTTCTGGTTGTTGGTGTGGTTGCAAGGAAGTGAAATGTGATATGCTTCTTCCTTTCCATCGCATTTTGGAAGAGTTGTCAAGGCAAACATAAAATGGTATCCAACCCTTTCACATTTAGTTCCCCTCTTCATTTACTCTCTTACCAAATAAAGGGAAACAACCTATACCATTCCACCTACTCCAACCCTCCTATTTTCATCTGAAGCAAAGATGGGGTTGCCTACCATGATAACTTGTTCACTGGAGTAATATGGCCTTCCTCGTTTGAGTGCTTCAAAATTTGTTGCTTGGACTAATCAACCTCTTTTTTTTTGGATGAAGTAAGAGAATTTCATTAAAAGGCATCAAGAAGATGCATAGCAAAAATATACAACATAAGAGTTTCTGCTCATGTACCAAAACTTACTGAATAATTAAGGAGCAGACACAATCCATAAAGAAATACTCCCTCCGTTTCAATTTATGTGAACCTATTTCCTTTTTAGTCCGTGCCAAAAAGAATGACCTCTTTCCCTATTTGGAAACAATTTACCTTTATGCAATGATTTATAGCCACACAAATATATGTGCCTCATTTTACACCACAAGTTTAAAAGTATTCTCTCTTTTCTTAAACTCCGTGCCAAGTCAAATGGGTTCATATAAATTGAAACGGAGGGAGTACTAGTTACAGGGGCTTGATTGAACCAATTAAAAAGGGTGTTATACAATTAGCTTTATGAATGTGAATAGGAGTTGAAATCCCATCAAAGCATCTACGATTCCTCTCACTCCAAATGCACCAAAAATAGAAGCAGGCACCATTTGCCAATTTTTTTTTATGGTCTTCCCAACTCTCCATGAACACCAGCTCTCATAAGCATCCTTAATACTGTAAGACATGACCCGGGCAAGTCCAAAAACTGACAAAAACATACTTCAAATGTCAGCTGCTACTGTACAGTGAGGAAACAGATGTCTCACACTCTCAGATTCCCCTTGACACATATAACATCTATTCACAGTAGAAATGCTTCTTCTGCTAAGGTTGTCTTGAGTAAGGCAGGCCTCGTACAAAGTTGTCCAGGTAAAACCAACTACTTTTATAGGGAGTTTGGTCTTCCATATAAGCTTCCATGGCCATTTATCAACCAATTCCTTGTTGGAGCATAGATTGTCATACTCTTGACAGTGTAGCTTCTATCTTTGGATTCTCCCCATTCTAGCGTCAATCTTAGGTTGCTTAGACTAATCAACCTAATGCACTCTTTCATCTATCTAGTCTAGTAGAATAGTAGAAGATGGAAAAGATGCTAAAACTCAAAAGGAAAAATACTAAAAGAAATGCAGAGTAAATATAAATTAAATTACTAACATACCTATTATGAGAAGAAAGAAAATTGAATATATCTTTTCTTTTTTTATCAGTAAACAGGAAAGACCTACCATTTATCTTAGCAATTGTTATATTTTCAGGAGAAAGTCAATCATCGCAATAGGTAATCAATTGCTTCGTTCAACCTTTCAAACTCTCATCTAGATAAGATAACTGAATTATTCAGGAAAGGGCTTTGAAATTTTAACTGAAAGCTCAGAAATCAAATTTCTTAGTTTGACTTGTTTTTGAGTAACCAAAGTATAAAGTTTGCTCATGTTTGCTGTGTGAAAAGACTAATTTCAATTTAAAAGAACTGAAATTGCAACTCCAGAGCTGTTGCAAAGTTTGACTCGTGTTGACAAAAATCAATTATTTTTACACGTTCCCAGTTAAGTTGAGGAAGATCAAGGTTCAAAACAAACTTCTAATAAAATGCGTGAAACCTATTCAGGTAGAAGTGAAAAAGCACACCACTATATCTTACAACATCAGATCCTTATAAGACCAATTCCATACCCATCCACGATATTCATCTTTGTTAACCAAGATTAAGTATCTGTTTTTTTTTTCAAATGAACATAAGATGTATGTTGTCTTATGTTAACCAAGCATAAAAAGTAATCTAATCTGCACTACTCTATCATCTACAAACAAGCACCAAATGTTCACAGGACTGGTCAGAAATTAATCAGGCTCTCACGTCACCGTCAACGTGTAAATGCCTCACACGTCATGCCCCAGACCTCTGATTCAGCCTAGGAATATACAGGTTATAACTTACTAAACTAACTACTAACATGACAAGAAGTATAGTGCAGTGGCAGCAAGCGAATCTCCAACATATTCACTCTGATATCCTGACTAGTTGCTTTCTATGTGCAGTAAGTAACAGGATTAAAGTCATGTTTGAACATATTCTGCATTGACACTCAAATGGTTTAGTAGGTTAAGAAAAGACAGAGCCAGACACCGGTATTTACAGCTGAGTTGTTTCTCCTCCTAGTTCAGCATTATGGAATTTTTTATCCACGAGTTGCACTTTGTCATTTACTTTAATGGTGTTTCATCTGCATAACCAAATACAGGCAATCTCAACTATGGCCATCATGGATGAAGCCCCCTCCTAAAACTGAAAACTCTCCCAGATACATATGATTATCTAAAACATGAATAAAATCTTAAAGTCACTGAATTTACTCAAACAGAAACTGCTGCTTCAGCCTAATATTATTGAGCAAAAGAATAAGCCAGAAAACAATGGTAGCAAAGCCTTAAGTCTCAGCTAGGTGTCTCATCAACTGCTAGACTGTTCATTCACAGAATTTTCAAACCCAGAGAAAGTGAAAGCAAGATTATCATAGGGATTTGTATCACACCCAATCTACGGAATTTGATATCTATTATATTAAATTCAGTCGGAAGCTTGGGGGGATGAATTTGACTGAGCAGTGAGGCCAAAAGCATATAATAGCCGCTAATTGCTTCTAGTGGGTACAGATGATGTCAGGAAACTGATCTAACAAGAGCTTGCCACAGTAAGTTTGCCCTTTTTCACGAAAAATGAGAACTAACGAATAAATTAACAGCACATCAAAATTGATAAAAATATAGTCACTTAAATGATTAAGACAAATAACTCTTGGTATTGTAAACATAATGGATGGCTCTCTGTACTTGCCAATATAGAACAAGAAGAGGAGAAACGTGCCTTAAATGGCAGAATAACTCCAGATAGTCCAATATCTTCATTGTTTTATTTAGTTCTTTTTTGGAAAATTCAACATAAATTTCCTTTTGAGGTGTCATCACATGCTTGTTCCAATTGGAACCACATATAAAGTTTGTTGCATATTTTTATATTATTCCTTTATGGAACTCTCCAGCCCAGGGATGGGAAGGTGATTGTTTGTCCTTAATCTGTTCATTAACCAATATGGAATCACTAAAGCTTCTATACAGGCACACAAAAAATAGATAAATAGATAAAAACAAAAGGAAACAGATAAGCAACAAGAAAGTAAATGATGCTCCTTAAACGCAATGAGATATTTCAGAAAATAATGTGATAATATATATATAGGAAGATTTATGTGTTAGCACTGGAGTTTAGCATCAGTGGTATATGTAGTAATAAACAATCTCTGTCTCTATATAGAAACAAGATATTTCAGTCTCTTTTTTCTTTTTTTGGGAGGGGATGATAAGCACATATTTTAGTCACCTAGATAAGAATGATCAAATATCATCTGACAATCACATTTCTAACTCATAACCAAATTTCTTAGTTTCCTTTTCTAATTCAGTGCAAGACAACATCAACAACAACAACAAACCCAGTGTAATCCCACAAGTGGGGTCTGGGGAAGGTAATGTGTACGCAGACCTTACCCCTACCATGTGAAGGTAGAGAATTGTTTCCATTAGACCCTTCTGATAATTCAGTATACGCATTTCAATATTTCTGTATACATCCCTTATAGGTGAAAAACTACTCAATAGTCAGAATACCCTCGAGAGAAGAAAATGGAACTGTCACTATAAGTTTAGCAAGGTACATGCCTGCATTTCTCCAAGAAGATGCCTCTCAATTGCATTAAACATATCAACTATCTCCAACTCAGACATTCTAGATATCAACTGTTGTATGTCAGCCCTCATTCTAGCTTGCCTCCACAGCCTATACTGTTCTTGTTCAGCAACAGCACGCTTTCGTTGAAACCAAGACAAAAAGTTGTGCCCATTCAGAAACCGCCTGTATGGGTACAAGTAATCATTTCATTTTGAGGTTAATAACGTCACGTGTATAACAGTTTGCTAGTAAACGTTGAAGAGAAAAACCCTAAGTGGTTAAAAGAAAGTATTCAAGAAGAAAAACTGAATTTTTTTTACCTGTAAAGGTCCAGCCAGTTGGATCTCATCCTCTTCAACAGAAACTTCCCAGGACCCCTTGCGGATAAGCTAGCAAGGAAGTCCTCAGCATTAAATGTGGGTAGAGGAGGAGGATCAACATATGGAGAAGATCCTTCAGAAGGTGTTGTTAGTCTATAATATGGGCCAAATGGGGCCAAGAAGTTGGTTGTCAGCTCTAAGAAGTGCCGACGAAGTATGTCATTATTAACAACTGACATTGATTCCTCTACCCTGGGTGACAAACCTGCATCAATTAGCCTATTCAAGATTGAAGTGTCTGGTTTTGTAATTGGAGCGTAACTGCTCCAAACGGCTTCCTTGTGCTCGGTCATTAGGCAGAGTGGACCATCTCTCCTCAATTTCATAGCATTCAAAAAATTTGAAGGCGCAAATTTCCTCAAAGAAAGATTAGGAAGACTAAGTCCTTCATGTCCAGCCGGAATTCTGCCAGTTGAAGCTGTAGCAGCAAATGGAAGTCGAGTTGCGTTCATGGTAGGATTTCCAACCGATAAGACGTGTGGAATACTTCGAAGGGCTTTCAAGAAAAAGAGGTTTGTCACACCCAAAATCATTGGAGGAAATGCAGCACCTTCTTGAAGAGAGTTTAAATGAGCAAAATCGGGATCATGAATAGTAAAGTAAGGCCTGAAATCAATGCTACAAAGAAGCGGAGCAACCAAACTAACCAAACCAGCAACAGCTTCACAACACTGAGGTGGCGTTTGCGCTATGATAAGAATGGGTTCTCCAATAAGTAACAATTCCCATAACTTCCAAAGCTGCATTAAAAGTCCCCTAAATGTCCCAAAGAGATCTGCGTCATGGAAAAGACCTTGTGGAACTGATTGATTGGAAGGAAGAAACGGGGCTATTGGAGAAGCCAACTCTTCAAAAAGTACTCCACAATCCAAAGGCATACAATGGGCAGGTGGCAAGTTCACTTTCAGAGTAGCATTACCAATTGGAAGCTCCATTAACTGGCCAGGTACAGGAGCAGGCCACATTGATACATAAGCAGCAATAAAATTAAGGGCTTTCTTTCCAATGTCAAAGTACAAAGGGCCCATGATCTGCAACAAAGGTCTAAACACACTCGAAAATGGGTTGTGAGAAAGAATCACCACAGATTTTTGCTCACCACCCCGTTTTAGCCTTTCATCGTGTCTCTGCCTATTAAACACAAAACCATACAAATATGTAGAATTCGTCCCCGTCTGAATTCTACTCCGTTGTTTTAACACCTTATCAGTAGCTGTCGCTCGAACATTATCTACTTCAACTATCTCGGATGATGGCAGAGGATTCCCCTGCCTCCGGACACGAAAGAAAAAGATACAGTCATGGATACTTGATCGATTATGACTCTGAGAAACAGAATCCGGAAATGAGCTAAATGCAACTTCAAGCTCTTCATTATGTGTTAAACAGCCCGGGGGGTAACATTCTTCGATAAGCTGTCCCTGTTCTAGATCAAACCTAATGATACAGAACCCAACCACCCATTGCTGTAAGGATTTTTCATCTATTTTTAAATTATCAGCTTCTGATTTCACCGAAAATGATGGTGATCTGCTCATTTCCGGCTACTTCAAACAACTACAACATATTCATACTAATAATAATAAAATTTGGCTTCCCATTTCTCATTCCAGAAAAATATACAGAAACTTATATAACCTAATCAACCTGTAAAATAAAAGCATTAACTCATTAAGTCATACAGGAAATTAAAGAAAGCTCAATTGGATAATGAAGCAAAACCAAATAGATAAACATGTATTTGGCACCTGAATTCAACAAAGATATATCTGCCTCGAACGCTGTAGATGGATCGGAAAATAAAAGCTTGAGTGATTAATAAAAACAAGTGGGTCACGGTTCAGTTATTAAAAAACAATTGCTTCTGGATCCAATGTGCTTGTTATTTATCAGCAAAGAGGGCCAAAAAAGAATTAAAAAAAAAGTGGGTCTATCCAAGAATTTGAATGTGAGGGAACGGAGGCTTAACAGCAGAAATTATCCAAAATTAGTAGATTTTGAAATTGAAGGTCTCTTTCAAATCGAACTTAGCAGAAAATGGAAATGAGGGACTAGACTGTTAATATCATGTATGGATTTCCCTTTTTCTCTTTTTCTCAACCCAAAAACCAGAATAATAATGAAAATAAGATAAAATTGT
Source organism: Nicotiana knightiana (assembly GCA_005239525.1). Lineage (NCBI taxonomy): Eukaryota > Viridiplantae > Streptophyta > Magnoliopsida > Solanales > Solanaceae > Nicotiana > Nicotiana knightiana. The sequence continues at coordinate 22,336 of ML433785.1, read as the reverse complement.
TTTTACGAGACTCCGCTGCTTTTGGGAGACAATAGTAAGACAATGCATATAAACTAAAAATGAATTACCAAATGAAAGTTAAAAGAATTTGTCGATATTAAATTGTAAAACTCTAGTTGTTGTCTTTCTAAACAAAAATAAAAAATAAACGCCCGTCATATGCTTAACACATGCAAGTCGGACGGCAAGTGGTATTTCCAGTGGCGGACGGCCGCTAGTACCCCGTAGGCTGAGGAGCAAAAGGAGGAATCCGCCCGAGGAGGGGCTCGCGTCTGTTTGATGATTTTCTCACATTTGCCTTTGCCAAAAAATAATATTACTCCCAACATTTAATTTACATCATATTCTTGTTTTCAATTTTTGGACTTGAAGAAATATTTGGCACAATTGTTTTAACAATATTATTTTTTACGCAATCTACAACCTTAAGGAACTATGCAACTCTTCTCTGTTAATACCTTGTTTCACTAACACTAATATTAGATTTCCAATCAAACACTATCACACAAATTGAAATGGGTGGAGTCATACTAAACAACTAACCAAAAGAAACTCACATCTCCAAGTGAAGTTTTTTTTTTTGGGTGAATTGCCAGTATTATTTCAGAAAAAGCTGATCCTATAAGCAAGAAATTATAAATCCTTTTACAAACTGGAATTAAAGTTTAAGGTTGAATCTTCACCATTTTTAGTTCTTGGTATAATCTACTTGTTTTGCTTTCGGATAAATTATTGTGTATACCTCTTTGATTGGCATAGATAGAATACAGAGATGTAATAGAAATTATAATTTGTAAATTTCAAACAAATATTAAGCTCTCCCACTCTGCTTGCATAATTATTTGCCAACTGTGATATCTAATTGAGGCAGTTCAGTTGTTTTGTACACATCGAGTTGATAGGAAGGAAATTGTAACTTGCATGTCTACCACGGGAAAGTATGCAACTAATTCTGTTGTTGTTACAGAGCTTTTGTCTCTGAACCGAAGGCCTCCCGAAAACAGCCTCTATGCCTCTCCGGAGTAGGGGTAAGGTCTTCGTACACTCTACCTTCCCCAGACGAACTTACCATTATATCTTTTATCATTTAAATACCTGACTCTTACTTGTTACAGAGTTCAAGACGCACAAATATAAAACTCGATGGATAATGAACTTATCCTTCTACCTTCTTTTCATTTAAGAACCTGACTACCTTTACCTGTTATGCAATTCCATCTACTTGTGCGTCTATCCACACATCATGTGTTACACTCTTTATCTTTTTGTAGCAACTTCTTATACTATTGTGGCAATAATTAGGGCAGCTTGCTTATTTCATTTGTACAATCGATTTAGTCATGTTTGGCAAATATTTGTTACTTAAGAAGACAACTGCCTATTGGTTATTGGCCTATCATTTTCATGAATAGAAAGGAAAAAAAAAAGAGACAGACCGGCGCACTAAGCTCCCGATATGTACGGAGTCCGAGGTAGGACCGAACCACTAGGGTCTATTGTACGCAATCTTACCCCGCATTTCTGCAACTTTACTAATTACGTCAAGGCACCCTTCCTTTTTCATGAATAGAATGTGAAGTAAATGGCTGGAATACTTTTTTGAGCACAGAAACAGCTTTGAAGCACATCTAGATGAAGTGAATAACAGTATCTTTAGACATGGTTTCACCAAAAGGAAGCAACCTGGAAGCCGTTCCACAACTTCAATATTGAAACCAAAATCTCACTTTCACATTTTCAGACTCGATCATTGTTTGACTTCTCACCTGAAAATGATGCTGTATGACCAAAAACATATGGACAACCAAGTATTTAACTATATTTAGAAAGAAAGAAAAAACTGAGAAAAGGCATATACTGTAATATTTACAGCTTCCTTCATTAGAAAGGACATACATTTACAGAAGATCACAGCATGAGAATAACAACTGCAACCTGACTATGCCCTACCTAATGTTGTTAGTTCAGTCAACGCAAAACTACCTTGCCATGTATCATATCTGACATTTGTAACCACTTCCTAGCCAAGGAGGTAGAAATTTGATGGTTTAAATATGATGGATTTATACATCATATACAGGCAAGCGCTCCTCAATATAGACACGGCAGATAGGGCATCTCTTACATTTTTCACAGCAGGTACTGCACCACATCAGAAAAGAATGGACAGTTATATTATTGGCGAGTAAACAGTATGCTTGCCCACAAAGGTAGAGCATAATACCTGCAAAGGACGCGATGCCTGCAAGGGAGTAGCACTGTACTAATCTCTCCTTCAAAACAAACCCTACATAAAACTTTTTCCTGCAGAGCATAAAAAATCAATTGGAAGTTAATGTGATCAACCATACAAGAAGAAGATCTCACATTAACAAATGTAAACACAAGAAAAATGAGATTGTTCAAAATCACACAACAAACTCCACCCACATGTCTCAAACAGCTACCATTATCCAATATCTCAAGCTAAGACGGATTAACTAAACCATAGTATTACATTTATCTAAGTACTCATTTAGATCACCAGGCATGAAATGTAAATGTTACCTGAACTCCTGAGAGTGAAATGTGAAAATATATCGAAGAATGACAATGATTACAACCTAAGGATCACTAATTAGCGGATTGGGCGTAGCTGTTGTTCTGGTCCTAGGTACAATTTAAGATATTCCCATTAGCGAGTACTATATCATGCCAAGAGGCAGAAAAAAGCTATAGTTAAATTACAGTCACTTCAGCCATTAGTAACTTCAGTTAGTGTAACTGTCAAATGTTTTATTTTCCCCTCAGAAGGCAGTGGCAGTAATAATGATGATAGTAATAAAAGATACAAGGTGAAAACAATAAGATTTCTAGTAGTCCATGGCTAGGTTCGGGATTTAAAAATAAGAAACAATATTAATAGAAAGATTCAGACAAATGTAACTTCATAGTCCGATAGAGCCTGGAGGTCAAAATTATTTAACCAAAGCCGAAAGATACCATAGCCAATAATGTAACTATAATAATTAATTAGAAAGTACAAGTATAGCCCATGAAACATAATCATGCAATATACTAAAAATGGATGAAAGATCTTATCTCCTGCACCACAGAGTTGTGAAAGCCTAAGCGCAACTAAGAAAGCTTACATTTTGAAGTCTTTCATATTCCTGCTGGCTCAATTTAGTGATTTCTGCTTGCTCACCCAGAGCTGCTTGAAGTCTCCAAACCTATGAGAAAGCCCAAACAAAAGACAAAAGTTAAGGAAATACAGAATAAGCAGAACCGAGAGCAATCAATAAAATGGTATGAACACAATTTCAAATTTTTGTGGGGATGTATGGTAAAAAAAGAAAACAATATGATTGCAATTAAATAGCAATAGTTATTATTACAAGAGTAATTGTTTTATCAATGAAAAGCAACTGATCATCAAAAAAAGGGTATGAACATGGTATCAAAATATTGTCGGCCCTCCCCCCACCCACAAAAAAAAGATGTATTTAACGGAAAATGCATTAGATGAACAAAAAGCAACTGTTTATCCAATAGAACGTATGAACATCATATAAAATTTTTGTAGGAAAGTACGATCAAGTGACAGTTATGAACAAATGAAGCAATCTCCGGGAGATATCATTACAAGGATATACTGTGTGTATATTGTTTTTTATCAAGAATTTTATTTGCTATATCGGTATACATGGCAGAGATTATTAGATTTCAGGAAATTGTCATATAATATCATACACAACTTGGTTTTAAAATATAAATCCCAAAAAGTTCATAAGTAGAGAGAGAAATGTACGTTAAACTTACCTCCTCAGCAAGATCCTTCTTGGGCATTTTCTTGACTATTTCAGGTGGATAACCACAAAAAGTATTATACCTACAAAACAATAAGTAGTTACTATAATGAACTAAAGCCTCTTTTTTTTGTCTTTTGATCAAGATAATAAAATAAAGTCTCGTAAAACTGCAGGAGTAATAGCAGAGTTCATTTCAGCCACATTTACAATTCACGAATCTAGTAATTGCTCGTGCAAAGAAAAGCAAAAGGCGCTAGTGCTACCATAAGCTTTAACATCACTGACCTATAAGGACTGAACAAACTCCAATGTTGAAAAAAGTTTAAGAAAACAGAATGAACAAAAAACTAATTTACAACAACGTAATAAACCGGCGTGTTCTTTGATTTGGTCAATGTGGTGTTAAATCTGAGAAACAGACAATCTGGTATGGCTCTGCTATTTACAGAAAATGTTGAAACGAAACCAAACCGACAATATTTCTCTCTATTTGTTTTTGTAGATGAGATTATCAACCCAAACTATGGTTGGCTTCTCAAGTTGATGAAGTTTGTTTCAGCTCTTGTTTAGACATATTCATTGCAAGTGAATTAAGGATTTAAATTATTCAATTAAATAGTTACATTATTTTGCTCCTTCACCTATGCAGAACCATCTTAAAGATATGGCCTTCATAAATCATCTTTTACCACTGTCCAGCCTTTCTGATAGAAACCTATTAAATACCCATTTTGGAGCTTATTTAGCTAATGCGTGTAGTTGGCTTATTCTCTCTAGGGCAGAAACTATACTAAAGCCAAACTTGAAACACCCTTACTGTAGAGTTTAATTTTGGATTTAATAAGTTTTTTAGGGTGGAGGTAACTTTAAGGAACCTAACAGAAAAAATCTACAAATTTCATCTTGGGAATCTTAGATCATGGACAAATTGTGAAGTGTGAGATGATTTCAGTAGCAACATCATGCTTAAAGCGGGAAATGGAAACATGATTATCTTTTGGAAGCCTAGATGGCATGACAAATATACTCTCAGTAATGTCTTCCCAACCATCTTTAGTACATCGAACTCTTTGGCATTTGAAATTCAGAAGAAACCTAAAAGATGGCGGAATTCTTTGGGATTTGAGATTTAGAAGTAATGTAAAGAATTGGAAAATTGAGTTCTAAAACCTCATGAAATTACTTTATGATCAGAAGATCACAGTTTTGGACCATGATCATGCAAATGGAATGAGAATGAAAGCGGAATTCTTTCAGGGAAGTCCTTCAACCACAGATTAGTAAGAAGGGAGGACAAATGATCAATTCCAGAGCTCCTAGAAAGGTACGCTTTTTCACTTGAGAGGTATACTTTTCACTTGACTGGCAGTGAGGAGTACCATTTTCACAGTCAATTATTTGAGGAAAGGCAACAATAACAACATCCCAGTGTATTCCCATAAGTGGTGTCCGGGGAGGGTAGGGTGTACGCAGCCTTACCCCTACCCTGGAAGGGCAGAGAGCTTGTTTTCAGAAGACCATCGGCTAAAAAGAAGATGTAAGAAGCACTAATAATAAGTAGTAACAATACAAATATTTAGAAAACTAAATCCAAGATAACAAAGGGGAAGATGAAAGAAGTACTTATCACAAGTAATAATAGTGCAAGATATATAATGATATCAAACTAAAAGGATACTGATGGCAAGTACTAACAATACAAGATATGTGAAAATAGCAAACTAAGGATAAAAAGGATACCATACTAATACTGTTGAACTAAGGAAGACAAAGGGAAACACTCAACTACATACTAACATTCTACCCTGATTCTCAACCTCCACACCCTCCTACCATGACCCTCCGTAAGCTCAAGCTGCGCCATGTACCGCTTGATCACCTCGCCCCAAGACTTCTTCGGCCTACCTCTATCCTTCCTCTTACCCTCCAAGGCCAACCTCTCACACCTCCTGACCAGGGCATTTGTGTTTCTCCTCTTAACATGCCCGAACCATCTCAGCCTCGCCTCTCGCATCTTTTCCTCCACAGGAGCCACTCCCACCTTGTCCCTAATAACTTCATTCAAATTGTATCTAACCTCGTGCCGCACATACATCTCAACATCCTCATCTCGCTACTTTCATCTGCTGGACATGGGATTTCTTAACTGGCTAGCACTCTGCCCCCATACAACATAGTCGGTCTAACTACTATCTTGTAGAACTTCCCTTTAAGTCTCAATGGCACATTCTTATCGCACAAGACACCGGAAGCGAGCCTCCACTTCATCCGCCTTGCTCTGATACGATGGGTGAGCACGTCCGCTTTCACCCCAAACTGCGCTAACTTAACTTGAATCTGTTCTCTTTAGTTTTTCACTAAGCCTCATCTGAGTGCTATATACATAGCTCCTTGCCGCCGCAGCGAGGTGACAGAGCAACTTGTCTGGTCTTGCGGTGCACTCATTCCCGTTACGAGAATGAAATGACGCCCCAGCTTGACTCGAGACCCTCGATTTGGTACCGCTCTCGCGGCCCGCACCGAAACCGTGCTTTACCCAACATCCTCATCTATCTCTCCGTCACTCTAAATCATAGACCCAAGGTACTTAAAACTCTCTCTCCTAGGAATGACTTGTGAATCAAGCCTCACATCCCCGTCCGCTGACTGGCAACGCCGCTGAACTTGCAAGTATACTGTCTTGGTCCTGCTCAGCTTGAAACTTTTAAACTCAAGGGTATGTCTTTAGACCTCTAGCCTCACGTTAACACCACCACGCGTCTCACCAATCAGAACTATATCATCTGCAAATAACATGCACCAAGACACCTCCCCTTGAATGTGCCGCGTCAATGCGACCATTGCCAAGGAAAACAAAAATGGACTAATTATTTGAGGAAAGGAAAAGCAACATATATTAGCTGACATCACATGCAAAAACTCTCGGAAGAAGAAGACGAAGATCACTTGTTGCACAACTAAGTTGCTACTCAATTTGGTGGACAGCGGTAAATTGGTAGGTAAGTGGTCAATACAGTCAATTAATATTCATCTGGGAAGAAAAAAGAACATGCACAGCTTATGATGTTTCCATTTGGCTATTATCTGCGCAGTTGGGGGAAAAGGACGGGAGAACCTTGAAGGATTGGGAAGATCTAATACAGATGATGGCATGTCTTTTCTTTTAGTAAATTTTGGAGCAGCCATGAGATTCTTGTCGGTGTAGATGATTGGATATTATTTATAGAGAAAGTAGTTTTGTGTCCGCTTTCTACTTTTGTTTACCATTTGTACAGAACTTTTTCGCGTGACCACTTGTATATATATATTATTTTTTTGCCACACTAATTGAGTTATTACTTTATCAAAAAACAAACTTGTCCTTTCACCAACAACAACAAACTTGTCCTTTCACCATGGAAATGAAATACAATGCAAGGAACTCAGAGGCAGAGGAGAAGCAAAAACAAAGAGGGAAAACCACCCTTACCCCGGAAATCCATCATGGAATAGTCGAGCCTGTTCTTCTCGACTTGATTCATCAATGGACCACCAACCAAGTAACCTGCTTATTGAAAATACCAACACATATTAGGCAGCACTTGTAGCATCAAGAATCACTATTATGTGACAGTTAAAAGTCTTCTTGTTATCCCATAATTTTCTGATTCCTCCTTTTGCACACCATGTTTTACAGAAAAGAAACCTGTAATGATTTATCTATCTGCCTCTTGTTGGTTCTTCATAACTTTACCTGGAACCATGATGCATAAACGCAAAGCAGTCACGCACTCCTGAAGAGAAAACATGATATCGCACCACAACAGCTCCACTTCGCAATAAAAGAACAATTTTCTCCACAAATCTTAAGGTAGCAAACAAGACCCCAGCTCCTTGCAATAGGAATATGGGTAAGAATAGAAGTGGAAGAGAAATGTGTCTTGCACTTGCAGGTGTACCCTGAAATTCAGAAGAATAAATTAATGGATACAAATTCCAAGTATATCCTCCAAACAGTAGCTGAGAGCCTGAGACACAACTATACCAGAGCAACTTACCTCCAGGCGCATACAGAGGAGGACTTGGAAACATATGATTGGAACTTTCATTAGGTGACCACCGAGGTCTTGCAGGCCACACATTCTATTCTGCGGTTCCTCCTCTGAGGAAACCACTAAACCACTATTCCAGTCAAGATATCTGATAGTAGTAGATGACGAACTAGCTCCGTGTGCGAGAGAGCTTCTATGAATCGTTGGATTTGACCACTTCGTACAAACAAGAAAAGCAAAGCACTCAGCAATACTGCCAAAACAGATGTTGAACTTTGTCAGTTTTAGCCGAATCCACTATAACAAGAAAGACGACTAAGAGCATCACAAAAATGAAGTACCCATAATTTATAAACAAGTCCCACCAGCCCAGAGCGCCAACATCACCTGGAACAACAAAGGAATAGTGTAAGAATAGGTATTATTGCTGCAAGGAATATACCCCTACATGTATACTTACATGTTTTGGAAAAAAGATCAATTAATCAAAAAAAAAAAAAAAAACAAAGAAAAAACACTTGCATACTATAAATAAACCAGTCAAACCTTGGATTACAATTAGAAATGAAATATAACTCCCCTATGAATTTCAGGATTTTCTATTTTCGGCGTACAACAGACCCTTGTGGTTCGGCTCTTCCCCGGAACCCGCGCAAAGCGGGAGCTTGGTGCACCGGGCTGCCCTTTTTTTTTCCATCTCAATATTTCATCAACCAGTGGATAGACACGGAAGTGAATACCCAACGACCAATTTCGGCCACCTTTTTTTTTTTTTTTTGATGATATAAGATTCCCCATTGCAGGCATCCAGAATATGCAAAGTTACAAGATGGAATTGAGTTAGCTCAATTACAACAAAAGACACTTTTGGCCACATCGTATCACACCTAAAAGCTGTCGTGTAAAAGCACTTGGTTTTAAAACACTAATCACTGGCAATGATTCGCTCTTCCCCGAAGAAATTACTGCTTTTCAATATCTAAATACTTGTACGGATAAGTTCTCAATTGTGCCAAAAGAATATGGTGGATTCAAGTCCATTAGTGGGCATAATTAAATGGAAGTAATTGTTAGAATAGCTATGTGAATAATTGAATATATATATATGTAATTAGTTCTAGTCCCGTATGTAGTAGGAGTAGGTTATATATTATGTCTACTTATGTAGTAGGAGTTCATTGTATTACAATAAATATCAATAATAGATTTGTCTCCCGTGCATTCTCACATGGTATCAGGGTTAACATGAGTGATTCATAGCTGTGCAAAAATATCAGCGACTCCGGGAAGAAGAAATCAGTTAACCGGAAAATTTTCCGGTGACTGCAGGTCTGTCCGAGTTTGTCAAAATTTCAGAAAATGGTACCTGGATTATCTCGCGTGTCCACTCTAGAGTGTGAGTCATGTCACTCGGTAAGCATACTCGCTCCCATTTCCCTCGACATCTTGATAATCTAGCAGAGTCACCTTTTACTTTAGTTTATTCAGATGTGTGAGGTCCTAGTCGAGCCAGTTCTACCTTGGGATTTAGCTACTTTGTCAGTCTCATTGATGATTATTCCGGGTGCACTTGGATATTTTTGATGAAAAATCAATCTGAGTTGTTTTCCATTTTCATAACTTCCACGCTGTCAAAATCAATTTGGGGTTTCTATCCGCACATTTCATAGTGATAATGCCCTAGAGTATTTGTCTTTCTCATTTCAGCAGTTTATGAACTCTCATGGGATTATTCATCAAACATCTTGTCCGTACACATCTCAACAAAATGGGATAGCTGAAAGAAACAATACACATCTTATTGAAATTGCTCGTACCCTACTTATACAATCTCATTCCGTTGCGTTTTTGGGATATGCAGTTCTTACATCTTGCTATCTTATTAATCGTATGTCATCTTCAGCTATCCAGAATCAAGTTCCATTGTATGTCATGTTTCCCCACTTACCTTTGTTCTCTCTTCCACCCCGTGTCTTTGGGAGCACGTGTTTTGTTCATAACTTACTCTAGGAAAAGATAAGTAAGCTCCTCGTGCTCTTAAGTGAGTATTTCTGGGTTACTTAGAGAACGCAATTGGGTTATCGATGCTATTCTCCTGACCTCCAGCGGTACCTTATGCCTGCTGATGTTACCTTCTTTGAAACCCAATCATACTTCACAGGTCCAGGTAACCACTTCGATATTTCTAAGGTGCAACCAGTTCCATCTTTTGGGAAATTCAGTCACAATCTCCCATTCATCTTCCTCTACAACTCCAGCTCCACCACCTATAGCTCCAGTTGCAGCTCCATCACCTATAGCTCCAGTTCCACCACCTAGTCCAGTTCAACCTTCTGCATCTCCACCACTTCTGACTTATCATCGTCGTCCGTGCCAAGCATCAGGCCCACCTGATTCACGTCCTGCACCTAACCTTGTTAATACTGCGGACTTGTCTCCTCTTAGTCAACCAATTGCACTACGGAAAGGTATACAATCCACACTTAATCATAATCCCCATTGTGTCTGTTTAAGTTACCATCGTGTGCCATTGTGCATTTGTATCATTTGTCTTCTTTTTCCATCCCTAAGTCTACAGGTGAAGCACTGCCTCATCCAGGATGGCGACAAGCTATGCTTGACAAGATGTCTGCTTTACATATGAGTGGTACTTGGGAGCTTGTTTCTCTTCCTTCGGATAAATCGACTGTTGGTTGTCCTTGGGTGTATGCAGTCTAAGTTGGTCCAGATGGCCAGGTTGATAGACTTAAGGCTCATCTTGTTGCCAAAGGGTATACTCACATATTTGGGGTCGATTACAGTGATATTTTCTCTCTCGCGGCTAAAATAGCATCAGTATACCTTTTCCTATCCTTGGATGTTGTTCGTCATTGGCCTCTTTATCAGTTGGACATTAAGAATATTTTTCTTCACGGTGACCTTGGGGATGAGGTTTATATGGAGCAACCATGTTGGTTGCGTCGGTCCCTCTATGGTCTAAAGCAGTCTCCTCGAGCCTAGTTTAGTAAGTTCAACACAGTTATTCAGGAGTTTGGCATGACTCATAGTGAAGCTGATCACTGTGTGTTTTATCAACATTTTGCTTCAAATTTTTGTATTTATCTGGTGATTTATGTTGATAATATTATTATCACCGACAATGATCATGATAATATTACTTAGTAGAAGCAACATCTCTTTCACAGACTAAGGATCTGGGCAGATTAAAGTATTTTTTGGGTATTGAGGTCGCTCAGTCTAGCCCAGGTATCGTGATCTCACAACGGAAATACCTTAGACATTTTTTAGCAGACAGGAATGACAGGCTATAGACCTTGACACTCCTATGGATCCGAATTCTACACCTCTGCCCGGGCAAGGTGAACCGCTTAGCGATCCTGCAAGATATAGTCGGCTGGTTGGTAATTAAATTACCTCACAGTGACTAGATCTGACATTTCCTTCCCTTCCTTGTGAGTGTTGTATGTCAGTTTATGGATTCTCCCTGTAATAGCCATTGGGATGCAGTTGTCCGCATTCTTGGTATATAAAATGGCAAAGTACTATTGTTTGAGGATCGAGGCCATGAGCAGATCATTGGATACTCAAATGCTGATTAGGCAGGATCACCTTCTAATAGCCGTTCTACGTCTGGATATTGTGTTTCAGTAGGAGATAACTTGGTGTCTTGGAAGAGCAAGAAACAGAATGTAGTTGCTCGATCTAGTGCAGAAGCAGAACATCGAGCAATTGCTATGGCAACATGTGAGCCAGTTTGGATCTAACGGTTGCTCAAGGAGTTACAATTTGGTGAGATCAACCAAATGGAACTTGTGTGTGATAATTAAGTTGCCCTTCATATTGCATCGAATACACTGTTCCATAGAGAGAACTAAACATATTGAGATTGACCGTCACTTCGTCAGAGAAAAGATACTCTCCGGAGATATTACTACAAAGTTTGTAATGTCGAATGATCAGGTTGCAAATATTTTCACCAAGTCCTTCACTAGTCCTCGTATTAGTTATATATGTAACAAGCTCGATGCATATGATTTGTATGCGCCAGCTTGAGGGGGAATGTTAGAATAGCTATGTGAATATATATGTAATTAGTCCTAGTCCTGTATGTAATAGGAGCAGGTTATATATATGTGTACTTATAAATAGGGTTCATTGTATTACAATTAATATCAATAATAGATTTTTCTCCCGTGCATTCTAATAGTAATGAACTAAAACGGGCTTCTAGAATATCAAGGTATCGACCAGCAAATGCAACAATGGACCTCAAATATCTACTTATTCAGGCTTCTGTTTAAAGAGACAATTGTTTAAAGAAGTGTCTCTGATGCCTTTGACAAATTAGCAACAAAACATTGAGAATTTCTCCTTTTTGCTGAAAAAATTAGTGCCCTTTCGAGATTTCACTTCCCAAAAGAACTTGCCTAAATTTGGGAGTCTTTCAGTTTCTTCATTTACTCTTTTTTTCTGATGGCATAGTTTAGGGTTTAAAGAGAGGAAATGATGAACTGACATAGTCAAAGAAAACTGACACGCAACCACAAATGAATAGGACTTGTTTTGCAAGCCCCTGCTACTCCTATAAACATGACTAAGGGCATCTTGCACTGTCATCCTGTTACTTAAACAAATATAATTCATGTATTCTTTGTCAAAATGACTACACAAAAACTCGAGGAATCCAATTGTACATCAATAAACTTCAAGAGTCAAAGAATGGATGATCTTTAGGAAAGAGGAACCCCCCCCCCCCCCAAAGTTGGGG
>ML433784.1:0-40755 GCA_005239525.1 Nicotiana knightiana | reverse complement strand
ATATATATATATATATATATATATATATATATATATATATATATATATATATATATTGATATGCTCGTCCCAAGTTTGGACTTGTGCGAACTCATTTTGAATTAGCCTATTATGTAATTTTGAACTTGACTTAGACTTAGGCCTCTCATTAAACCCCACATTACTTATTATATGACTTATACACTTATTTACCATGTCGAATTGGTATACATCATTTTAATAGCACATAAAATATTAAAATTAGCCTACCTGGCACGTCGAATCCTAAATTACTTAGCAAAATTTTTCGAGGCCTTACAATATGTAAGGCATGAAAGAAGTATATAAAGACATGAAAGAAACCTTTTCACATACCCCATATACCAGCTGATCAGGTGGTGGTGCATATAACGTTGTAACCTTTTCCCATACCCCATATACATATAATATACGCGTGTATAACACCATCTGGTCATGGGTCAATATACATGTATAAATGAATGCAATGAATAATGAAGTAAGTCAATAAGATCTCTCGGAATGACATAAGATCAATATGCCTTCGGATAAACTTTATCAACTTACGTATTTTCTGAGACTCATGAACAAACGATATAATTAGGGGTGTTCATGGTTTGGTATGGATCGATTTTTTCATAAAAACAAATCAAACCAATTAAGTCGCTTTTTAATTGATTCAGCTTTTGTCGATTTTTCAGTTTTTTCGGTTATTTATAGCCATACACTACAAAATGCATATTTCCGCGACTATATTTTTAACGTAACATTATCAAACCAATTGCTATTTGAGAAATCTATCAATTACCAAGATATATTGATGCTAATTCACTCAAATAATGATGAATAATTTAAGTACTCAATTAAAAATTAATTATTTTTAACATAAAATAAATTCTTTTACTTAGCAAACGAAAACCACCAATCAAACTAGAAGGAAAATAATTAGATTATTATAATAGCAAAGAACTAGACTAAAAATACAAATGACTAATATGTACCATAAAATTTTAGAAACTTTTTATAAAAATATACATATATATATATATATAGGTGTAATAATAAATTTAAATAGCTACTTTTTTAGTCGGTTTGGTTTCGGTTTTTTCCGGTTATTTTTTGATTAAAACCAAAACCAAACCAAATTTGATCGGTTTTTAAATTTAAAACCAAAACCAAATATTGCTCGTCTTCGAGCAATCAAACTACACTTATAGACACAACCTATTAAGCAATTCCCTTAACTTATTATACCAAAAAATTTTAAAATAGTTTAAGCACAAAGGTGTAACATCCTCGCCTCAAGATTTCACTCACAAATACCATGAATTCTTCACAATTCACTTACTCACTCTAACATGGAGGTCAACGGCATTACCCTTCCCTTACGAATCATGTGCCCTCACCCAATCAAAGTGCTTAGTTCCACACACAATGAATTTTAAGAACGTAGGAACTCAAGATAGAAAAATTCACTCGCTCTTAGAATTAATATTCATATGCCACAAATGATGCACCATAGGCTTTCCCGTAGTGTAATACTCTACTAATCAAGTTCATTCAGTCTAAGATCAAGTAGTATTTTTGTTGGTTGTAATGTCGGCTGCGGGTCGGGTAGGATACATTTGGATTTAAGAGTGACTACACCTCCCTAAGAACTTTAATACATACATTTTAACAGTTAAACCCATACTTATGTCAAACCAAATCTCCACCTCACATCAATGTAAGTTAACTCCATATTTCTTTAACCACAATTACATCAAGAGTCACCACTATCAAGGAATATTTTTCACACCAATACAACTACTTTTGTCTTTCTTTCTTTTTCAATTCAAGTGGCTTTTATTTTTTCCAAAACACTGCACCTTTCTCATTATTTCATTAGTTCCACTCAAAATCCCAACCATCCAGCCCACTCTTTAACTTCTACAAAGTTCATAACAATTCAAGTGCTCATGAGAGGTGAAAAGGTTCAAATAGACGGTTAATTCAAACAAATGGTTAAGGGTTGTAATGTGGTTACCAAAGAAATAGGATTATAGGCTCAAAAGGGGTTAACTAAAATACATAACAATTAGGCGGGTAAAAGCATATAACTGGGTCAACAAAAAAATGCCTATATCACTTCCAAGACTGAACAACACTACTATTTCGCTTTGCAAACGCATGGGGAAGGTTCTAGTCATCAAATGCAATGTACAGAATAACATACAAACCTCACACACACATGGCACATAACTCACTCGGGATTTGACTTATCAAGACACTCTAGTCAAAGCAGTTAAGCAAATGTAAGATTATACAATTTAAGGTACTTATGCTAGAGTCAAAAACTGAGCCTAAGCGTCACAACCAAAGTACTCACTATTCTCAAGGCATAACAAAGTCAAGAGATATTTCTTCAATTCAATTCATATCACAATGGATCCTACTCCTAAAAAACTACCTACACCCGGTTCAAACAAAACTCTTGGAAAAGAACCGCGACACAAAGAAAAACAAGGGGGAGTTACTAGACTACCTACAAAAAAAATCTTTTTGCCCTTTTTCTTTAGACTTGAATCCCTCAAGAAAACTGTCTAGGATATCCATCATCGGGAAAAATCCAATTTTTCTACTTTTTTTTGAACTTTTTTCCCCCAGATTTTTCGTAGCTACAAAAATACTACACAACTACTAAAACAAAATAAGAAGTTAACATTTTTCTATATGCTACTACTAATTATCTAGAGAATTCTCCCACCCCACACTTAAAAGAGTGCAGTGTCCCCAATGCACAAATAAAGCAAAACAATAACAAGAGTGGATAAGAAACTCCCTTAAAGGCCAAAGGTTGAAGCAATATCGGCTCATGGGTACTTAGACTTCCCCCAGATATGGTCCTTTGTGTGGGCACCCCACACTTAGTTCTCACCATCTAGTTTGCTTTCGCATTCTTCCAATGGCTTTGCTTCCTATTCTTGTAATCCTACAAAACAAAAACAACACTAAAAAAATAATAAGATAATAAAATAAAAATAAAAGAAAGCAGTAAAGATGGGTTGCCTCATAACAAGCGCCCGATTTAACGCGCGGCGTGACACTGCTACTCTATTCAGGCTGGGCGCTTTCTCTTATTCTTTCTCCCATTAAGACTAGCCTTTTTATACACTCTCAGAATGTCTCCTCTTTCATCTCTAGCTCTTTTCTCAATCATCCTTACACACTCAGCTCGCAACACCACCTCCTCTAACTCAGTTGTCCCATCTCAATCACTACAATTCACAAAAGGACTCTACTCTATCCCCTTCAGTTCTACCGTAGTAATCATGCACAAGTCTTCATAATACTTAGAAAGCTTAAGTGACTTGTACACATTCAAAGTGATTTCCTCATTGCCAACTCTCATCTTCAACTTCCCTTCCCTAACATCAATAAGTGCTCCACCAGTAGCTAAGAATGGTCTCCCCAAAATAATGGGTACTTCCTCATCTGCCTCGTAATCAATAATAATAAAAATAGCAGGAAGAATAAAATTTCCCACTCGAACTAACACATCCTCAATAATTTCTTTTGGCATAAGTAGTGATCTATCAACCAACTGCAAAGTGATTGTAGTAGGTATAAGCACTCCCAATCCGAGTTGCTTGAATAAAAAGGTCACACAGGGCTCTACCAACTTCTTATTTTCCGAGAGATAGAGGAATTGTGAAACACCCAGGATCCTTCAACTTAGGAGGAAGTTTACTCTGAACTCTAGCACTGCACTTTTCAGTAAGTGCAAATGTTTCAAACTCTATATGTCTTTGCTTGTTTGCCACAATATCCTTGAGATACCTTGCATACTTAGGCACTTCCTACAAAATTTCCACCGATGGAAAATTCACATGCAGTTGGCTCAAGACATCTAAGAATTTCTTGTACATAACATCATCATTTTTCTTTTGAAGTCCCTGTGGAAACGGAGGTGGTGGCCTTGTCACAATTTCTGGCTTTTCTTTCTTATTCTTCTCAACGGGCTTAGGAACTAATTCTTCTTCAGGTCTAGCTATATACTTCTTTTTCTCTGGAATTCTTCTAATTCTCTTCCATTTCTCAAGGTAACCGCATTGACTTGAGTCTTCGGATTAGGCTCAGTATCACTCAGGAGAGCTCCAACAAGTCTAGTAATCTGATTGTTAGCAGTTTTCCCAAACTGCCTCTCTAGATTTCTGAACTCTGTGCACAATTGTTAATTCTCAGCCCTAACTTGTTGATTCTCAGCCATTACTTTCTGATTTTCAAGAGCTCTTTCATCATGTCAGTCAAACTCTCTTCTGCTTGTTGTGGAGGTTGAGGTGCATGATTGTAATTCGCTTGAGGCCTGATATTATGATTTCCACACCAAGAGAAGTTAGGGTGATTCCTCCAGTTCGGATTTTATGTGTTTCCATATGAATAATTTTGATTCATCGGCCCTCTAGCTTGTTTCCCCACATAGTAGATTGATTCAGGATTCACGGGACATATGTCACTTGTGTGACCTTCACCACATAACTCGCAGCAAGTAGACATCTGTTGCACATGTTGCATCTATTGTGCATGGTGCATTTTCATTTTATTCATCCGATTCACTAATCTTGCTGTATCTACACTCATGGCTGAGAAATCATCAAGCTCGATCACACCTGCTGCCTTTTGTTTAAGTTCTCTTCGTGTTTCCCCATCTCCTTGCCAATTATTATCATTAGCAGTGAAATTTTTTAGGAATATCTGGATCTCACTATACGGTCATGCCATGAAGCTACCCCCACATGCTGAGTCAAGATTCATCTTTGATGCCTCATCCAACCCATCAACGAAAGTGTGATCCAACACCTCATCAGTCTGAAAATGATGTGGGTAGTCTCTGAGTAGCTTCTTGTACCTTTCCCAAGCTTGTCGAAGAGTCTCACCATCTCGTTGTTGAAACCCAAGAATCTGGCTCCTTAGTGACTTTGCCTTCTTTGTGGGAAAAAACTTGATTAAGAATTTCCTTGCTAGATCATCCCAATTGTGGATTGAGTTCGCGGACTCTTTTTGTAACCATTCCTTAGCTTACACCATCAATGAAAAGGGAAACAATGTCAGCCTAACATAGTCCTTGGAAACGTTCGGATAATTGTAAGTGTCTGTAATTTCAAGGAAGTTCTGAATGTGCCTCTGCGGGTCTTCATGAGATAAGCCAACATATTGCCATGTGGATTGAATCAGTTGTACCATGTACTGTTTAAGTTCAAAGTGACTCGTGATATCAGGCTTCACAATTGCCCGAGTCATAAGAGCCAGATTGGGCCTTGCAGCCTCTATCATCAGACACCCTTCATTACCTGCCATCTCTATTGGCTGTGGTTGAACTACGATGTCCAACTCTCTTTCAATTCTAGTTCTAGCTTCGACTTCCCTCCTCACTCTATGAAGTGTTCGTTCGATTCTGGATCAAGAGGAAGGAGATTGTTTGCGCTTCTACTCCTCCGCATCCAAGATAAGAGCATGCGTTATCACAAATAAGGCAAACTAAAAAAAAATTAACCCTTGAACAAAACACGAATGAAATCTTAACTTAACTAAACAATCAATAACTAAGTCCCCGACAACGACGCCAAAAACTTGTTGGTTCCCCAAGTACACGCAAGTATACGTGGTCGTCAAGTAATAAAGTGACTTGAAAGTCGGATGTCAAACCCACAGAGACTTTGATTGATCGTTAACTAAGCAAACTAAAATCAATTAATTGTCCAAGATATTTAAGAGTGATATTTTTCTATTAATACTATTGCGTAAATTAAACTAATAACAACTAAATTATCAAGAATGCAATTTTGTATGACGATATTTTAATTCAGAGGAGATGGAAATTCTAGGGTTGTAGTTGGTTTATCAATCCTATTAAGTTCAATAATCACAGTATGGTTGCTAATTAACCAGATCGTTTATATGAATAGCATGTTCCCACAATACTACTCGCCTTCCCACAATATATCAATCCTATATTCATATGGTATTGAGTCTATCATGAATGAATATAATGTGGTATTTAAATAAGAAAGAATTTTAGGTATATTCCTATCCTAACCGCAAAATCTTCCCCCGAGCCACGGGTTCAAAAACAAGCTCTCTCTAATTCTACTCTAATCTAAATACGGCTTTCCCAAGCATAGCATAGATAGTAGGGTGAATTAGTAGCTACAATAATTCAAAAATTAAAACTAGAATTAAAGAAAAAACCACAAGATGATAATCTGAATTAACGAAGATGTAACTAATAAACGTTAATAATCATGTCAACCACATCCCTACAACTAGAGTGCTTAGCCACTTATGTTCGTAGTAACAATTTTCCAAGTATTTTGCATAAACAAATTACAATGAGAAGAAAAAGGGATGAAGAACTCTATTATTTTCTCCTCCAAAAGTTGTCCACGTGATGTTTTTATCTCCGGTCGCAAAACTCCCCAAAAGTGGCATTTTTAGGTATAGTTATATGTGTAGGAAAAGATCTAAACATGTAGTCCAAGTCCTAGTCAAACCCGGAGACGAGATAAGTTAACAAAACTCAGACAGTGCATGCCTAGACTTGGCCTCGCGAGGCCTATCGCCTGGTGGACCTCGCCCCAGGCCTGGCGTTGCCAGGTATAAGGCCTGGTCAAGTTGGCATTTGATCTCGCCTCGCTAGGTCTCTAGCCAGCTTCAAGCCTGGCTTGGCCAGGTATAAGGCCTGCTCAAGGCCTGGCTACGCCAGATTATCCTTTTCAACTGCTCCTGAGCACGCTTTCGACCTTTAAGTATCTCTTTTTGCTCTACTTTCGTCTCCAATTCACATACACATTAAATAGACTTCATTACGCGCAATTAAAGTGTATTTATCATTAAAGCATATAGAATTTAAGACAAATAATGTGTTAAACCATGAATTATAGCCACACATCATTCAATTTTTAGGGTTTTAAGAACACCCCTAGATATAATAATAGGACACATGGGGGATCGAGAACATAGACACCCCTAGTACTACTAAGAATAGAGTCATTTGTGAAAGTTGTGTTGTAACGACCTGGCCGGTCGTTCCGTGAGATTTACCCCATTTCTCCCATTTCTGTATTTGTTATATATTTCTAGCCTATTTTTGTTGTGTTGGGTCAGTTGGTTTGGGTCCAGAGTGATTATGGTGAGAATTTAGGCATTTAGTCTCTTAAAGTAGCCTAATAGTTGAGAAAGTCAACTGAGAGTTGACTTATTGGTGAACGACCTCAGAATGTGGATTTTATGGCTCGGATAGCTTTGTTAGGTTATTTGGGACTTAGGAGTGTGTTCAGAATGAAGTTTTGATGTCCAGTGTAGAATTAGGCTTGAATTGGCAAAAGTTAGTTTTTGGCGATTTCCGATCGGCAGTGGAAAATAGGATATCGGGGTTATAATGGAATTCCGGAAGTGGGAGCAGCTTCGTAATGTCATTTTGGTTATGTCTGCAAAATTTCAGGTCAATCGGAGGTGTTTTGGTTGGTTTCGACGTAGTTGGCGAAATTTGGAAGTTTTAAGGCTCATAGGCTTTAATTTGATGTGATTTTGGTGTTGTTGCATTGTTTTTGGTGTTTAGAATGCTCGAATAAGTTTGAATGATGTTATGGGATATGTTGGTATGTTTGGTTGAGGTCCCGAGGGCCTCGGGTGTGTTTCGGCTAGTTAACGGACCAACTCTTGGCTTGAAAACTGGGCAGATTTTTGCTGGTGTGAGGTTCTGGTTTCCTTCTACGCGATCGTGCGAGGATGTTTGCGATCACGTAGAGTAAAATAGTGGGGAAAGAATTTTGTTCTATGCGATCGCGTGGTTAGGATTGCGATCGCATAGATTAGTCAGGTAAGGCAGTGCGATCGCGTGGGTGTTTCTGCGATCTCGTAGAGGATTCTGAGGCGCGTGTGTGGGGTGGAGAGTTGTTCTATGCGATCACGTGTATTGGTCTGCGATCGCATTTGTTGGATGGTCTGTGCATCACGATCGCGTGCCAAGAGTCGCGATCGTACTGAAGAAAATTTAATGGCTGGGCAGAATGTTTAAAAGGCCATTTATGCGAGAGTAGCTCATTTTTTCTCCATTGTTGAACGAATTGGGAGCTCTTTTGAGAAGGTTTGAAGAGAAAATTAAAGGGAATTACTTGGAGGTAAGGTTTTGAACTTCATAACTCGTTTATATGTCTCTTTTTAAGTAATTAAACCATAAATTGCTGGAATTAAACCCAAAATTGGGGAAGAAGGGTGCATGGGAATTTGGATTTTGATTTTGAGGATTTGAGTGGGCAATTGTGGTCCGATTTTAGTGTTCTTGGTATGTATAGAATTGCGGGAGGACGAGGAGTATAGTGATGCAAATTTAATCGAATTACGAGACATGGGTTTGGGGCTCGGGTTTGGCCGAATGTCGAGATTCTTGTATAATTTGATAGTTTTCGATTGGGTTGTGATCCTTCGATATATATTGATGATGTTAAACTGGTTTTGGCTAGATTCGGAGCAATCGGGAGCCAATTTGAGGGGCAAGGGCATTGCAGACTAGTGTTGTGGCTCGGTAGAGGTAAATAATGGTGATAAATCTTGTCCTGAGGGTATGGAACCCCGGACTACATACTTTCTCACTGATTTTAGAATGGCGCACATGTCGGATGACGAGTATTTGGCGCATACTGATTTTTGGATTGGACTAGGTCCTCTCCGCGGCAACTAATGAGTTACATATTTTACGCAAAACCTTATGCTAAATTATGTTCTAAAGATTGTTGAAATATTTGGGTTACAAGTCGTGTTTGGGGCCTCGTGCCGATCTGTTTAGACCCCTTGAGGGCATTTTACTGTTGTTTTTCCTCATTATTTGTTGATGATTTCACTCCGCCACATTCTTTTTATTGTTTTCAAAACTCAGCCTGATTTACACAACTTTGAGATTTAAAATGATGTTTTGGGTCGAGTACCCTGTTTTACTGATTCGCCCGAGGGGCCTTTTGAGTTATCCTTCTGAGTGATGGTGAGGTGCTGAGTGATATTAGTGCTTGGGTTGAAGGAGCCCCTCCAGAGTTTATACACATCCCTAGTGAGCGCACCGAGTGCTGAGTGTCGAGTGCCGAGTGACGAGCAATTGGGAGGTATGCGTGACTGTGAGGTGCTGAGTGATTGTGAGGTGCTGAGCGACTGTGAGGCATGCCAGAGGGGCTGATTATGATACATGTTTTTCCTGAGGGGCTACTTATGATTTCACTACTTCCATTATGAACTTATGAAATATGTTTTGCCCGAGGGGCCTCTATATGATTCATTTCATTTTTATACTAAATCTTTCAGTTTGAAGTTGTTAAAAATATGCATTCTTCGAAGGACTTTTCTGAAGTTGGTTTTAAGGCATTATGATTTCGTATATCTATGTTTATACTATTTGAAAATAAGGCTGTGTATATTGTGATTTGATGGCATTGATTTTATGTGTTTCCTTGCCGCTTAGACTTGATTTTTTTCATTACCACTGAGTTGGCGTACTCACATTACTTCTTGCACCCCTATGTGCAGATTCAGGTGCAGATATCGAGCATTAGCCATTTATTCCGCGCGAGGCCGGATTGCGGGATATAAAGGTAGTGCTTCAGTGTCTGCAACATCTCTGGTTTCCCTTCTTGTCGTATCTAGCTTTCATTCGGAGGTTTTGTATTATAATAGTATATTTTGGCTTATTCTTCTAGATGCTCATGACTTGTTGGCTCCGGGTTTTGGGGTATGTGGCACTGTTTTGTTTGGCCTACTTTATTTAGTAAACTCTGTATACTTATGAAATGCTTGAATTTTGATTGGGATTTGAAATAAATTGTGAACATGTGGTTATCGTCTAGCCTAGTTCCACGATAGGCGCCATCATGGCTGGTTTAGAATTTGGGGTCGTGACAGTTTGGTATCAGAGCCTAGGTTACATAGGACTCAATGTTCATGAGCATGTTTAGTAGAGTCTTGCAGATCAGTACGGAGACGTCTGTACTTATCTTCGAGAGGCTGCCGAACTTTTAGGAAACATTTCTACCTTTTTTGAAATCTTTCGTGCTGATCTATTGATTCTTGAAATCTGAACTTACGTTGTTTCATTCTCTCACAGATGGTGAGGACACGCCATACCGATCAGAGTGACCCCTCAACGGCTAGACCAACAAGAGGTCGAGGCCGCGGTCTAGGCGGGGGTAGAGGTAGGGGCCAGCCCGCGCAGCAGCCGGGACAGTACCACAGGATCCCCCTATTGATCAGGATCAGGTTCCCGCTAATGGTGTTCCAGCGAGACAGGCTCAGGCACCGGCAGTGCCTATGGTTATTCCGGGTCTTCGGGAGACCCTGTCTCAGATATTGACAGTATGCACCCGTTTGGCTCAGGCAGTCTCCATCTCCTATATTGCCACCACAGCTCAGGCCAGGGGAGGCAATCAGACTCCAGCTGCCCGGGCACCTGAGCAGGCTGCACAGGGTATTCAGGCACCGCGAGCAGCCCCAGCTCAGCTAGTTGCTCCGGTCCAGGATTATGTGGTCTCTGCTATGCCTAAGGACGAGCAGAGCAGGTTGGAGAGATTTAGCAGACTTCAGCCTCCGACTTTCAGCGGCACAGAGGGCGAGGATACCCAGGGATTTCTAGATAGGTGTGAGAGGATACTACGTACTGCGTGTATTTTGGAGACCAGTGGGGTCTTATTTGTTACATTTCAATTTGCGGGTGCTGCCTTTACTTGGTGGGAGTCATTCGAGAGGCATAAGCTGGTTGGTTCGGCACCTCTCACCTGGAAGTAGTTTTCCACGATATTTTTGGAAAAGTATGTTCCTCAGTCCCACAGAGAGGAGCAGGGCAGGCAGTTTTAGCAACTATGCCAGGGAGAGTTATCAGTTACTCAGTACGAGATGAGGTTTTCAGAGTTGGCTAGGCATGATTCTGAGATTGTCCCTAATGATAGGGAGAGGGTGAGGAGGTTTGTAGATGGTCTTTCTTATCAGCTTCGATTATTTATGACTCGGGAGAGAGTATCGGGTGATTCATTCGAGCAGGTTGTTGACATAGCTCGAGATATTGAGTCTGTTCGCCGCCAAGAACAGGAGGTGAGGGAGGCCAAGAGGCCTTGTGGTTCGGGTAGTTCCAGTGGTGCTCCCTTCAGGGGAGAGTTTCAGCATGGTAGGGGCCGTTCATTCAGGCCTCCTCAGTCAGGCCGCCCAGCATACAGTGGTGCATCTTCAGGGTAGGGTCCCCGTGTTTCTCAATCAGGCCGTACTTCATTTAGTGCCCTCCCAGCTCAGAGTGCAGCTTGAGCACCCCCAGTTCAGGGTTCTTCTATGCAGGAGTCTTCCAGTGGCTGTACGGGTGCTAGGGATCTCTATCAGTCCCCGCCTCCAGCTCCAGGGAGTTGTTGTGAGTGTGGAGAGTTCGGGCATGTGTGGAGGCAGTGTCCTCGCTGTTCTGGTGGATCTTCTTATCAGAGGGGCCAGCCCTCGACCTCAACTCCAGTCACTTCACCACCCGCCCAGGCAGCCAGGGGTGGTAGTCAGTCAGCTAGAGGCCGCCCTAGAGGGGGAGGTCAGGCTCGCATGTATGCATTTCCAGCCAGGCCGGATGCTATGGCCTCAGATGTTATGATCGCANTGGTGGTTCTTCTCAGCAGAGGGGCCAGCCCTCGACTTCAGCTCCAGTTACTTCACCACCCGCCCAGGCAGCCAGGGGTGGTAGTCAGTCAGCTAGAGGCCGCCCTAGAGGGGGAGGTCAGGCTCGCATGTATGCATTTCCAGCCAGGCCGGATGCTATGGCCTCAGATGTTATGATCGCAGGTATTGTCTCAGTCTGTTGCCGAGATGCCTTGGCTTTATTTGACCCTGATTCTACATATTCCTATGTTTTTTCATATTTTGCCCATTTTCTGGATGTGCCCCGTGAGTCTCTAGTCACCTCTGTTCATGTGTCGACTCCAGTGGGTGACACTGTGGTTGTGGACTGTGTGTATCGGTCGTGCATGATGTCTATTGGGGGTCTGGAGACCCGAGTGGACCTACTGTTACTCAGCATGATCGATTTTAATGTTATATAGGGCATGTATTGGTTATCTTCGTGCCATGTTGTTCTTGATTGTCACGCTAAGACCGTGACCTTAGCTATGTCGGGGTGTTCGAGGGTTAAGTGGAGAGGTTCTTCCGAGTATATGCCTAGCAGGGTGATTTCCTACCTGAGAGCTCAGCGCATGGTTGAGAAAGGGTGTTTATCTTATTTGGACTTTGTGAGGGATGTTGATGGTGAGACTCCCGCTATTGATTCAGTTCCTATGGTCCGTGACTTTCCGGATGTGTTTCCTGCAGACCTGCCAGGCATGCCACCTGATAGGGATATTGATTTTTGTATTAACTTGGTGCCAGGCACTCAACCTATTTCTATTCCACCTTATCGTATGGAACCAGCGGAGCTAAATGAATTGAAGGAGGAGCTTCAGGAACTCCTGGATAAGGGGTTCATTCAGCCTAGTATGTCACCTTGGGGTGCAGCAGTGTTGTTCGTGAAGAAGAAGGATGGGTCCATGCGTATGTGTATTGATTATCGACAGCTAAACAGGGTTACGGTGAAGAACCGGTATCCTTTTCCTCGCATTGATGATTTGTTTGACTAGCTTTAGGGAGCTAGAGTGTTTTCCAAGATTGACTTGAGATCTGGGTATTATCAGTTGAGGATTCGGGATTCTGATATTCCGAAGACTACTTTCAGGACCATATATGGTCATTATGAGTTTTTGGTTATGTCATTTTGGCTGACCAATGCCCCAGCTGCGTTCATGGAATTGATGAACAGCGTGTTTCAGCCTTACCTTGATTCTTTCGTCATTGTGTTCATTGATGACATCTTGGTTTATTCTCGTAGCCAGGAAGAGCATGCTCAGCATTTGAGAGTTGTGTTCAGAGGTTGAGGGAGGAGAGGCTCTATGTGAAATTCTCCAAGTGTGAGTTTTGGCTTGGTTCGGTAGCTTTCTTGGGGCACGTGGTGTCTAGTGAGGGGATTCAGGTTGATCTAAAGAAGATAGAGGCGGTGCAGAGTTGGCCCAGACCGTCCTCAGCTATAGATATTAGGAGTTTCCTTGGTTTGGCAGGATATTACAGTCGCTTTGTGGAGGGGTTCTCTTCTATTGCTTCGCCTTTGAACAGATTGACCCAGAAGGATGCTCCATTCAGATGGCGTGATGAGTGTGAGGAGAGCTTTCAGAAGCTCAAGTCAGCATTGAGTACAGCTCCGATACTAGTTTTGCCTGCTGGTTCAAGTTCTTACATAGTCTATTATGATGCTTCTAGAGTTGGTTTGGGAGCGATATTGATGCAGGACGGTAGGGTGATTGCCTACGCGTCTAGGCAGTTGAAGGTGCATGAGAAGAACTATCCAGTGCACGATCTTGAGTTAGTTGCCATTGTTCATGCCTTGAATATTTGGCAGCATTATTTGTATGGAGTGTAGTGTGAGATTTTCACTGATCATCGTAGTTTGCAGTATCTGCTGAGGTAGAAGGACTTGAATTTGTGTAAAAGGAGATGGTTAGAGCTCCTCAATGATTATGACCTCACTATCTTATATCATCCGGGGAAGGCCAATGTAGTGGTCGATGCCTTGAGTCGCAGAGCAGAGAGTTTGGGGAGTCTAGCCTACCTTTCAGTAGCAGAGCGGCCATTAGCCCTTGATGTTTAGGCCTTAGCAGGTCAGTTGGTGAGATTGGATCTATCGGAGCCCCCACGGGTGTTGGCTTGTGTAGCCTCCAGGTCTTCTCTTTATAATCAAATTAGAGCATGCTAGTATGATGATCCACATTTTCTTGTTCTTCAGGACAGCGTCCCTCGCGGTGATGCCAGGGATGTGGTTATTGGTGATGATGTGGTCATGAGGATGTAGGGCCGAATTTGCATGCCCAACGTAGATGTGCTTTGAGATTTGATTCTAGTAGAGGCTTATAGTTCGTGGTATTCCATCCATACGGGTGCCGCAAAGATGTATCAGGATTTGAGGCAACATTATTGGTAGAAGAGGATGAAGAGGGATATTGTGGAGTTTTTGGCTCGGTGTCTCAACTGTCAGCAGGTCAAGTATGAGCACCAATGACCAGGTGGATTGCTTCAGAGATTTTATATTCCGGAATGGAAGTGGGAGCGGATCACCATGGACTTCGTAGTTGGACTGCCACGAGCTTCGAGGAGGTTTGATTCTATATGGGTTATTGTTGATCGGCTGACCAAGTCCGCGCACTTCATTACTGTTGGTACTACTTATTCTTCAGAGAGGTTAGCTGAGATTTATATCAAGGAAATTGACAGATTGCATGGGGTTCCAGTTTCTATCATTTCTGACAGAGGTACTCAGGTCGAGTTGAGCACAGGGGTTCACCCTCAGACCGACGGGCAGTCGGAGCGTACCATTCAGATTTTGGAGGATATATTGCGTGCTTGTGTGATTGACTTTGGTGTTTCATGGGACCAGTTTCTGCCACTAGCGAAGTTTGCATATAATAACAACTATCATTCGAGTATCCAGATGGCTCCGTATGAGTCTTTATATGGTAGGAGGTGCAGGTCTCCGGTTGGTTGGTTTGAGTCGGGCGAGGCTAGGCTATTCGGAACAGACTTGGTTCAGGATGCATTGTGTAAGGCGAAGTTGATTCAGGAGCGGATTCGCATGGCACAGTCTAGGAAGAAGAGTTATGCGGACCGGAAGGTCCGAGATGTGTCTTTCATGGTTGGGGATAAGGTGTTGCTGAAGGTGTCGCCCATGAAGGGTGTTATGAGATTCGGGAAGAGGGGGAAGCTGAGTCCCAGGTTCATTGGGCCATTTGGGGTGCTTCAGAGGGTTGGGGAGGTGGCATATAGGCTTGCTATGCCTCCCAATTTATCGAGTATTCATCCAGTATTCCATGTTTCGATGCTCCGGAAGGATGTTGGTGGCGCGTCCCATGTTTTGGACTTCATGACGGTTCAGCTCAAGGGTGATATGTCATATGAGGTCTAAGGATATAGTTTCAGTAAAGGTTCAGTGGAGAGGGCAGCTGGTGGAGGATGCCACCTGGGATGCCGAGCAGGAGATGCGAGACAGATATCCTCACTTATTCGAGACTCCAGGTATGTTTCTAAACCCGTTCGAGGACGGACGTTTGTTTAAGAGGGGGATGATGTAACAACCCGGCCGGTCGTTCCGTGAGATTTACCCCGTTTCCCCCATTTTTGCATTTGTCATATATTTCTAGCCTATTTTTGTTGTGTTGGGTCAGTTGGTTTGGGTCCGGAGTGATTATGGTGAGAATTTAGGCATTTAGCCTCTTAAAGTAGCCTAATAGTTGAGAAAGTCAACTGAGAGTTGACTTATTGGTGAACGACCTTGGAATGCGGATTTTATGGCTCAGATAGCTTCGTTACTTGATTTGGGACTTAGGAGTGTGTTCAGAATGAAGTTTTGATGTCAGATGTAGAATTAGGCTTGAATTGGCGAAAGTTAGTTTTTGGCGATTTCCGATCGGCAGTGGAAAATATCTATTGGGGTCGGAATGGAATTCCGGTAGTGGGAGCAGGTTCGTAATGTCATTTTGGATATGTCTGCAAAATTTCAGGTCAATCGGAGGTGTTTCGGTTGGTTTCGTCGTAGTTGGCAAAATTTGGAAGTTTAAAAGTTCATAGGCTTGAATTTGATGTGATTTTGGTGTTGTTGCGTTGTTTTTGGTGTTTCGAAGGCTCAACTAAGTTTCAATGATGTTATGGAATATGTTGGTATGTTTGGTTGAGGTCGCGAAGGCCTCGGGTGTGTTTCGAGTGTTTAACAGACCAACTCTTGGCTTGAAAACTGCACAGATTTTTGCTGGTGTGAGGTTCTGGTTTCCTTCTACGCGATCGCGGGAGGATGTTTGCAATCGCGTAGAGTAAAAGAGTGGGGCAGGCATTTTGTTCTATGTGATCGCGTGGTTAGGATTGCGATCGCATAGGTTTGTCAGGTAAGGCAATGCGATAGCTTGGGTGTTTATGCGATCTCGTAGAGGATTCTGAGGGGCGTGTGTGGGGTGGAGAGTTGTTCTATGCGATCGCGTGTATTGATCTGCGATCGAATTGGTTGGATGGTCTGTGCATCGCGATCGCGTGCCAAGAGTCGCGATCGCTCTGAAGAATGTTTAATGGCTGGGCAGAATGTTTTAAAAGGCCATTTATGCAAGAATAGCTCATTTTTTCTCCATTATTGAACGAATTGGGAGCTCTTTTGAGAGGGTTTGAAGAGAAAATTGAAGGGAATCACTTGGAGGTAAGGTTTTTAACTTCATAACTCGTTTATATGTTGCTTTCTAAGTAATTAAACCATAAATTGCTGGAATTAAACCCAAAATTGGGGAAGAAGGGTGCATGGGAATTTGGATTTTGATTTTGAGGATTTGAGTGGGCAATTGTGGTCCGATTTTAGTGTTCTTAGTATGTATAGAATCGTGGGAGGACGAGGATTCTAGTGATGCAAGTTTTATCGAATTCCGAGAAATGGGACCGGCGCTCGGGTTTGGCCGAATTTCGAGATTCTTGTATAATTTGATAGTTTTCGATTGGGTTGTGATACTTTGATATATATTGATGATGTTAAACTGGTTTTGTCTAGATTCGGAGAAATCAGGAGCCAATTTAAGGGGCAAGGGCATTGTGGACTAGTGTTGTGGACCGCTAGAGGTAAGTAATGGTTATAAATCTTGTCCTGAGGGTATGGAACCCCGGACTATATATTTCTCACTGATTTTAGAATGGCGCACATGTTGGATGACGAGTAAGTGGCGCGTACTCATTTTTGGATTGGACTAGGTCCTCTCCTCGGGAACCAATGAGTTGCATATTTTACTCAAAACCTTATGCTAAATTATGTTCTAAAGATTGTTGAAATATTTGGGCTATAAGCCGTGTTTGGGGCCTCGTGCCGATTTGTTTAGACCCCTTGGGGGAATTTTACTGCTATTTTTCCTCACTATTTGTTGATGATTTCACTCAGCCACATTGTGCTTACTGTTTTTGAAATTCGGCCTGATTTACACTACTCTGAGATTTAAAATGATGTTTTGGGTCGAGTACCCTATTTTACTGATTCGCCCGAGGGGCCTTTTGAGTGGTTCTGCTGAGTGATGGTGAGGTGCTGAGTGATATTAGCGCTTGGGCTGAAGGAGCCCCTCCGGAGTCTGTAAACACCCCCAGTGAGCACACCGAGTGCCGAGTGACGAGCGATTGGGAGGCGTGAGTGACTTTGAGGTGCTGAGTGATTGTGAGGTGCTGAGCGACTGTGAAGCATGCCCGTGGGGCTGATTATGATACATGTTTTGCCCGAGGGGATACTTATGATTTTACTACTTCCATTTTGAACTTATGAAATACGTTTTCCCCGAGGTGCCTCTATATGATTCATTTCATTTTCATACTAAATCTTTCGGTTTGAAGTTGTTAAAAATATGCATTCTTCAAAGGACTTTTCTGAAGTTGGTTTTAAGGCATGATGATTTTGTATATGTATGTTTACACTATTGGAAAGTAAGGCTGTGTATATTGTGATTTGTTGACATTGATTTTATGTGTTTCCTTGCCACTTAGACTTGATTGTTTTCATTACTAATGAGTTGGCGTACTCACATTACTCCCTGCACCCATGTGTGCAGATTCAGGTGTAGATATCGAGCATTAGCCATTTATTTCGCGCGGGCCCCGGATTGCGGGATATAGAGGTAGCTGTTCAGCGTCCGCAGCATCTCTGTTTTCCTTTCTTGTTGTATCTAGCTTTCATTTGGAGGTATTGTATTATAATAATATATTTTTGTTTATTCTTCTAGATGCTCATGACTTGTTGGCTCCGGGTTTTGGGGTTGGTGGCACTATTTTTTTTGGCCTACTTTATTTAGTAAACTCTGTATACTTATGAAATAATTGGATTTTGATTGGGATTTTGAAATAAATTGTGAACATGTGATTATCGGCTAGCCTAGTTCCACGATAGGCGCCATCATGGCCGGTTTAGGATTTGGGGTCGTGACATGTGCATTTGCTCATTTCATTTGCATCATATGGATCATGCCAAAAAGGAAAGAGGGATAGCCTTAACATACCTCAAGTCGTCTATGCAACTCAACAACAAGCTTATGACAACTAACGCGCCAACCCTATAACAAAGAAATACATGTACAACTTTGATGGCGCTAGTATATGACATATCTCAAATGATAACTCGATTCGAAAATAAAACAGGAAGCATTTCCCCTGATTTTACTTCTCCCTCAAGCCTAATACATGCGAGATAAAAATACAATACAATCAACAACTCAAAAACAACCCAACTACAATTCGGGACCTTCAATTAAATAAAAACCCCAAATATACCATAACACACCCAATCAACAAGTTATTAGTTAACCTGAAGTTGAAACGACGAGCGACCAACATACTACCCTACAACATATGCAGTTTCTCTACGCCCTTTTATCCTTCCAAACGCCATAAATCAACAACATCATAGTCCAACACGAGTGGACTACAAAACAGTCCTCTAAAAGTAAAATAAATCAAACTTACGGCTTCCGATCATCGTCCCGTGGGTTCTAACTATTAGGAAATAAATTTATTAACCTTCCTTAATATTTAAAGCTTAAATACAGAAAATAGAAATTTTATTAACTGTGAAGTACCTTCCAAAACTCAAACTACAATGAAGAGGCGATGTAGCTATACTTACGTCGTAAGGATCGTTCTAAAGTTATCGCTTATTGATTTCGTACCCTAGATGTTAATCTTCTTTGAAACCATAGAGAGAGCTTAATGATATGTTTATGGGTGATCTATGGTCGTGTTCTATGGAAAAATAAAGATAAAGACGACCTAAGATCTATATATATCTGTCGCGCCCTCTTTTTCCTCGCGACATCGGGTTTCGACATTTCTTAGACAACTCCCTTTCTTTTGGGATGGGGTATGAGATTTCAAAATTCACCACCTAATGGATTAAGGTGCGTTAGGTCACCTAGAGTAATTTACTCATGAAACAAGTTTGCATTACCTGAGATCGTGTAAGGGATCAAAATTACCTTGAGGGGAAGGTGTTAGGCACCCCTCGAGGCCCACAACGATGGGTCCCGGCCGAACATAATTAAGAGAACTAGTCTTAAAGGCAAATAAAGCAATTTATACAAAGAAACATTACTTTAAAAATAGGAATTAAAGGGGTCTTAGGTTTTTTAGCCTATAGGATCATTTCCATGCAATACTTGGTAACTTTCCCCAAGTTGGGGTGCTACTCATAGTATTAGCGCACGGGTCATCATCTCCTTTACTGCCCAATTACTATCTTTCAGTTATTACCTAAGCATTCTAGTAGCTTCTAACTCATTTCTTATACGTGCACTACCTGTCCCTTACCTATGGTCCTGGAGGTATCTAGGAACTCTATTTAGGGTGGTTCTAGACTGACCTATGTTGCTTAAAATGAGAAAAATCTAGGCGACAAACAAAATTCAGATATAAATATCATGTAAGGGGGAAAATAAGGGCTCATATTAACCTCAACAAGTAGACCAAAAATGCACGCAATTAAATCAGACAACTTTATTGATTTAGGATCCTATAGGCAGGATATCTAGACAACGTCATTAATGCACATTGAGATTGGAAATATGTGTAGATCCTAAGAACATGGATTCTAATGCAGAATTACCAAAAGACCTATAGGTAGTGTCTCTAATATGCATGATCAAATAGTCCAGAAGACATTATAGGCAGAATTTCTAAACGATTAGTAATACTCACACAATCAACATAGTAACCCTATAGGCAGGATTTCTACCCGAGCTTTGAACAAAGATATATAACCCCCCCACCCCCCTCCAGCTTTTACTAATAACCCAGATATGTTCGTTGCAGCGATTATTACATTATTACAACCCAATAATGAATAAATTACAAAATTCATTACACTATAGGAAGCCTTCATAGGCCCAATATAAACCTGGGAACCAGGCCTTCAAGCAAAGCAGATCTGAAGCATAATGGTGGTCCATCCATGATACACAAAATTGGGCTTCTGGTATGTCAAAGTTCCCAAGGGCCTCAGGGAATCCATGCAATGCTCACACCACAACCTTACGTAGAAAAACAGTTTATACAAGATTGGAAGACCATCCCCAATGTGTTAGAGTGCAGAGGAGTCTCAAGGACCCTAGGAAGTGCTCACATTAGGGTGGTAGGACCCTAAATAACTAAGAGTAGAAGTTTGAAAACAGTATATAAAGGGTAGGGGAACAATTTTAGAAAACAGTTTAATTTTTAGGAGCAAACAGATTCAATTTACAAGACTACAAATAGAACTCCGCCTAGAACAAACAGAATCCATATTTAGCAAATGGTTCAAACAGACTGGTATTGGTTCAGACATAGATATTGTACAAGTATTTAAAGCAATCACAAAAGAGCAAGGATACTTGTAACGACCTGACCGATCGTTCTGTGAGATTAGCCCCGTTTCCCTCATTTTTGCTTTATCATATGTTTCTTAGCCTATTATTATTTTTTTGGGTCGGTTGGTTCGGGTTCGGAGTGGTCATGGTGATAACTAAGACAATTAGTCTCTTAAATTGGCTTAATAATTGGAAAAGTCAACTGGGAGTTGACTTATTGGTAAACGACCTCGGAATGTAGATTTTATGACTTGGATGCTTCCTTAGGTTATTTGGGACTTAGGAGTGTTCAGAATGAAGTTTTTATGTTCGGTGTTGAATTAGGCTTGAATTGGTGAAAGTTAGTTTTTGGCGATTTTCGGTCGGTAGGGGAAAATAGGCTATCATGGTCAGAATGGAATTCTGGAAGTTGGAACAGGTTCTTAATTTCATTTTGGATATGTGTGCAAATTTTCAGGTCATTCAGACGTGTTTTGGTTGGTTTCAGCATCATTAGCGAAATTTAGAAATCTCAAAGTTCATAGGCTTGAATCTGATGTGATCTTGGTGTTTTAGCATTGTTTTGGGTGTTTCGAAGGCTCGACTAAGTTTGAATAAGGATATTGGACTTGTTTGTGTTTTTGGTTGGGGTCACGAGGGTCTCGAGTGGTTAATAGAACAACTCTTGGCTTAAAAACTTGGCAGATTTTTGCTGGTGTGAGATTCTGGTTTCCTTCTATGCGATCGCGGGAGGGTGTTTGCGATCGCATAGGCCTAGCTGGGGGTGGCAGGAATTTTGTTATATGCGATTGCGTGGTGAAAGTCGCAATCGCGATCGCATGATATTGAGGTTTATGTGCAGTGCGATCGCGTGGTGTTGTTCGCGTTCGCATAGAGTTGAAGGGCGTGTGAGGGGGCTGAGCCGTTGCTCTTTACGATTGCGTAGAGTGGTTCAGGATCGCATGGGTTTATGTCCTGCTGAATCGTAATCACGTGTGTATGTCTGCGATACCGTAGGGTAATATTATGGGGCAGCAAATTTGTTCTTCACGATCGGTGGGAACTCCCATGATCACAGTGAAGAAAGAGACCTGAGCAAACAATTTTTAAGTTCTAATTTCGGGGGGTTTTGGCCATAACTCAAAAGAACACTAGAGAGATCGGAAGAAGGAGGAATTGGACAAGATTTTCAGTGGGATTCTTCTGGTAAGTTTTCTTCAATCACTTTTGGTTTAATTTCATGAATTAGTCTTGATTTTACCATGCAATTTGAGGAATTAAAGTAGAAATTTGGGAATAATGGGAAGAAGAATTTGAAAATTTCTTTTGACGATTTGAGTGGGCAATTGAGGTAGGATTTTGGTAAGTTAGGTATGGGTAGACTCATGGGTGAATGAGGATTCTAGTTTTGTGATTTTTATCAAATTTCGAGACATGGGCCCGGGGCTCGAGTTTGGACAATTTCGGGAATTTTGCCTAAAATTGATAGTTTTCGATTGAGCCTTGTTCATTTAGCATATATTGATGATGTTAGTCTAGTTTTGGTTAGATTCAGAGCAATCAGGAGATGATTCAAGGGGCAAGAGCATCGTGGAGTAGTATTTTGGCCCGGGTGGAGGTAAGTAATGGCTATAAATCTTGCTCTGAGGGTATGAAACCCCGGACTTCGTATTTCTCACTATTTTTAGAGTGGCGCACACGCCAGATGACGAGTGTGTGGCGTGCACTAATTTTTGGATTTGGACTTGGTCCTCTCCGCGACAACTATTGAGTTGCGTATTTTACTCTAAATCATATGTTAAATTGTGTTCTAAAAACTATTGCTATATTTGGGCTGTAAGCCATGTTTGGGGCCTCGTGCCGACTTGTTTAGACCCCTTGGGGGATTTTTACTGCTATTTCCTCACCGTGTTGATTTATAATTTACACTCAGTCATATTATGCTTGGCTGCTTTCAAAACTCAGCCTTATTTACACTATTTGAGTTATAAAATGATGTTTTGGGTCGAGTACCCCATTTTATTGATACGCCCGGAGGGCTTTTGAGAGTTGCTGACTGAGTGAGGTCGAGGGCCTGATTGTGAGGATATGATATGCCACGAGGTGGCTTGATATGAGCGACTGGGCTGAAGGAGCCCCTCTGGAGTCTGTACACACCGAGTGAGCGCAGGTACCTACTGAGTGCGAGTGCCGAGTGATTGGGAGGCATGAGTGACAGTGAGGTTGCCCGAGGCGCTGATACTGAGTGATTGTGAGGTATGTTGAGTGATATTCTGCCCGATGGGCAATTTATGGTTCATGTTTTGGCCCCAGGGGCTATTTATGACTTATTTCATTTTACGCTAAAGCCTTCGGGTATTTTTATATTTTTATTTCTGAAATTGTTGGAAAACACATTTTTTTAAAGAATTTTACTGAAGTTGGGTTGTTAAAGCATATTGATTTCGTATATATATACATATACTGTTAGAAAGAAAGGTTGTGCTTATTGTGAACTGATGATTTGATCTTATGTGTTTCTTTCTGCTTAGACTTGATTTATTTTCATTAGTACTGAGTTGGTGTACTCATATTACTCCCTACACCCCTGTGTGCAGATATATGTGCTGGTACTGAGCGTTAGTCATCTATTTCCGTGCAGAGCCGGAGTCGGGACACAGAGGTAGCTGTTCAGCATCCGCAACATCTCTGTTCCCCTTTCTTATTTTGTACTTAGTTCCTCGTTCCAAGATTTTGTATTATGACAGTAGAATTTTGGTATTATCCTTAGATGCTCATTACTTGGTGGCTCCTGATCTTGGGGATGGTTGTAGACTGTTTAGCTGTTTGTTTTGCTTAAAAGATTAAGAAATTATATATGTCTATGAAATGATCTTCGAAATTTTGGAAGGAAACTGTAAATATGTGATTATTGGATAGCCTAGTTCCACGATAGGCGCCATCACAGCCGATTTAGGATTTGGGGTCATGACAAGTTGGTATCAGAGCCTAGGTTACATAGGACTCAACGGTCATGAGCAGGTTTAGTAGAGTCTTGCGGATCGGTACGGAGACATCAATACTTATCTTTGAGAGGCTGCAGAACACTTAGGAACAATCTCGTTTTCCTTGAATTCTGTCGTGCCATTTTGTTGATTCCAAAAATCTAAATTTTTGTTGTTTCATTCTCTCACAGATGGTGAGGACTCGCACTACCAATCAGAGTGATCAGCCACCAGCTAGACCCGCGAGAGGTCGAGGCCGCGGTCAAGGCCGTGGTAGAGGTATGGGACCAGCCTGTGCAGCAGTCGGGGCAGTACAAGAGGGTCCACCTACCATTCAGGATCAGGTTTCCACCGCAGATGCTCTAGCGGGACAGGCTCAGGCATCGGCAGTGCCTATTGTTATTGGAGGTGTTCAGGAGACCTTAGCCCAGATCTTGACAGTATGTACCAACCTTGCTCAGGCAGTTGCCGCTACTTCTCAGGTCGGAGGAGGCAGTCAGACTCTAGTTGCCCAGCCACCTGAGAAGGTTACTCAGGGCCATCAGACACCGGGGGTAGTTCCAGTCCAGCCGGTTGCTCCAATTCAGGATTTCATGGTTCCAGCTATGCCAGATGACGAGTAGCGTAGGCTGGAGAGATTTAGTAGACTTTAGCCTCCGACATTCAGTGGTGGTGAGGGCGAGGATGCCCAGGGTTTTCTAGAAAACTGTTAGAAGATGCTTCGTGCTGCTGGGATTCTGGAGACCAGCAGGGTCTTGTTTGCTACTTTTCAATTTTCTGGGGCTGCTTTTACTTGGTGGGAGTCCTTTGAGAGGCGTCGACATGTAGGTTCAACACCCCTCACCTGGCAGCAGTTCTGTACTATCTTCTTGGAGAAGTATGTATCCTAGTCCCACAGGGAGGAGCAACGTAGACAGTTTGAGCAGCTACGCTAGGGTGAGCTATCAGTTACGCAGTATGAAATACGGTTTTCCGAGTTGGCTTATCACACCACCGAGTTGGTTCCTAACGATAGGGAGAGGATTAAGAGGTTCGTGGATGGCCTCACTTATTAACTCCACCTTTTTATGACTCGGGAGAGAATATCAGGTGCTACCTTCGAGTAGGTTGTTAATATTGCTCGAGATATTGAGTCGGTTCCCCGCCAGGAGCGGGAGGATAGGGAGGGCAAGAGGCCTCGTGGATCGGGTGGTTCTAGTGGTGCTCCTTCTAGGGGCAGTTTCAGCAAGGTAGAGGCCGTTCATTCAGGCCTCCTCAGTCAGTCCGCCTAGCCTATAGTGGTGCATCTTTGGGGCATGGTCCCCACATTTCTCAGCCAGGTTGTTCTTCATTCGGTGCCCTCCCAGCCTAGAGTGTAGCTCGAGCACCACCAGTTCAGAGTTCCATTATGCATGATTCTTCTAGTGGCCATTCTGGTGCCAGGGGTTTCTATCAGTCCCCATCTCCAGCTCCAGGGAGTTGTTTTCAATGCGGAGAGTTTGGGAATATGTGGAGGCAGTGTCCCCGTTGTTCTGGTGGTTCTTCTTAGTAGAAGGGCCAGCCCTCGACTCAAGCTCCAGTTACTTCACCACCCACCCAGACAGCCAGGGGTGGTAGTCAGTCAGCTAGAGGCCGCCCTAGAGGGGGAGGTTAGGCCCCTATGTATGCGTTTCTAGCCATGCCAGATGCTATGGCCTTCGATGTAGTGATCGCAGGTATTGTTTCAGTCTTTCGCCGAGATGCTTTGTCTTTATTTGACCCTGGCTCTACATATTCTTATGTCTCATCATATTTTTCCCATTTCCTAAATATGCCCTGTGAGTGTTTAGTCATGTCTGTTCATATGTCGACTCCAATGGGCGATACTATTGTTGTGCACCGTGTGTATCAGTCGTGTGTGGTATCTTTTGAGGGTCTAGAGACCCGGTTGAACTTACTGTTACTCAACATGGTCGATTTTTATGTGATATTGGGAATGAATTGGTTATCTCTGTGTCATGCTTTCCTTGATTGTCACGCTAAGACCGTGACCTTAGCTAGGCCAAGACGTCCGAGGGTTGAGTGGAGATGTTCTTTTGAGTATGTGCCTAGTAGGGCGATTTCCTACCTGTAACGCATGGTTGAGAAGGGGTGTTTATCGTATCTGTCTTTTGTGAGGGATGCCAGTGGTGAGACTCCCACTATTGATTCAGTTTCTGTGGTCTGTGACTTTTCGGACGTGTTTCCTGCAGACATGCCAGGCATGCCACCTGACAGGGACATTGACTTTGGTATTGACCTGGTGCCAGGCACTCAGCCTATTTCTATCCCACCTTATCGTATGGTGCCAGTGGAGCTAAAGGAATTAAAGGAGCAGCTTCAGGATTTCCTAGATAAGGGGTTCATTCGACCTAGTGTGTCACCTTGGGGTGCACCGATGTTGTTTGTGAAGAAGAAGGATGGTTCTATGCGCATGTATATTGATTATTAGAAGCTGAACATGGTTATGGTGAAAAACCGATATCCTTTGCCTCGTATTGATGACTTATTTGATCAGTTGTAGGGTGCTAGGGTATTATCCAAGATTGACTTGCGTCCCGGCTATCATCAGTTGAAGATTCGGGGGCCAGACATTCCGAAGACTGCTTTCAGCACTAGGTATGGTCATTATGAGTTTCTGGTTATGTCATTCGGGCTGACCAATGCCCCAGCAGCCTTTATGCACTTGATGCACAGTGTATTCCGGCCTTATCTGGATTCTTTTGTCATCGTGTTTATTGACGATATCTTGGTGTATTCCCAATCTCGGGAGGATCATGAGCAACATTTGAGAGTTGTTCTTAAGACCTTGAGGGAGTAGAGATTGTATGCAAATTT
The DNA here is from genome assembly GCA_005239525.1 of Nicotiana knightiana. Classification (NCBI taxonomy): domain Eukaryota; kingdom Viridiplantae; phylum Streptophyta; class Magnoliopsida; order Solanales; family Solanaceae; genus Nicotiana; species Nicotiana knightiana. The sequence goes on along the minus strand of ML433784.1, from coordinate 14,504 downwards.
TTCGAAGTGTGAGTTCTGGCTTGATTCAGTAGAGTTCTTAGGGCACGTGGTGTCCAGTGAGGGTATTCGGGTTGACCCAAAGAAGATAGAGGCAGTGCAGAGCTGGCCTAGACCGTCATCAACTACAGAGATTCGCAGTTTCCTTAGTTTGGCAGGGTACTATTGCCGTTTCGTAGAGGGATTTTAATCTATGGCAGCACCTATGACCAGACTGACCCAGAAGGGTGCTCAGTTCAGGTGGAATGAGGAGTGTGAGGAGAGCTTTCAAAAGCTCAAGTCAGCTTTGACTACAACTCCTGTGTTGGTTTTGCCTATGGGTTCCGGTTCTTATACAGTTTACTGTGATGCCTCGGGAGTTGGCCTTGGAGTGGTTTTGATGCAGGACGGTAGGGTGACTTCCTACACATCCAGACAATTGAAGGTGCACGAGAAGAATTATCTAGTTCACGATCATGAGCTAGCATCTATTGTCCACACCTTGAAGATTTGGCGCCATTATTTATATGGAGTGCATTGTGAGATTTTCACTGATCACCGTAGTTTGCAGCATCTGCTTAAGCAGAAGGATCTGAATTTGCGTCAGAGGAGATGGTTGGAGGTTCTCAAGGATTATGACCTCACCATTCTATATCATCCGGGGAAGGCCAATGTAGTGGCCGATGCCCTGGGTCGCAGAGCGGAGAGCGTGGGGAGTCTAGCCTACATTCCAGCAGCAGAGCGACCTTTAGCACTTGATGTTCAGGACTTAGCAGGTCAGTTGGTGAGATTGCATCTATCAGAGCCCCCGCGGGTATTGGCTTGTGTAGCCTCCAGGTCTTCTCTTTATGATCAGATTAGAGCACGCCAGTATGATGATCTACACTTGCTCGTTATTTAGGACATGGTCTGTCGCGGAGATTCTACGGATGTGGTTATTGGTGATGATGGGGTCATGAGGATGCAGGGTCGGATTTGCGTGCCCAATGTGGATGGACTTCGAGATTTGATTCTAGCTAAGGCCCATAGTTCGCGGTATTCCATCCATCCGGGTGCCGCGAAGATGTATCAGTATCTTAGACACTATTATTAGTGGAGGCGGATGAAGAGCGATATTGTTGAGTTCGTGGCTCGGTGTCTCAACTGTCAGCAGTTCAAGTATGAGCACCAGAGACCGGGTGGATTGCTTCGAAGATTAGATATTCCGGAGTGGAAGTGGGAGCGGATCACCGTGGACTTTGTAGTTGGGATTCCACGGACTTCGAAGAGGTTTGATGCTATATGGGTTATTGTGGATCGGCTTACCAAGTCCGCGCAGTTCATTCCTGTTAGTACTACTTATTCTTCAGAACGATTAGCTGAGATTTATATAGGGATATTGTCCGATTTCATGGGTTCCAGTTTCTATCATTTCTGGCAGAGGTACTCAGTTCGCATCTTAGTTTTGGAGGGCCGTGTAGAGGGAGTTAGGTACTCAGGTTGAGTTGAGCACAGCGTTTCATCCTCAGACAGCGGGCAGTTGGAGCGTACTATTCAGATTTTGGAGGACATGCTGCGTGCGTGTGTCAATGATTTTGGGGGTTCATGGGACCAGTTTCTGCCACTCGCGGAGTTTGCATATAATAATAGTTATCAGTCGAGTATCCTGATGGCTCCGTATGAGGCTTTATATGGTAGAAGGTGCAGATCTCCGGTTGGTTGGTTTGAGTTGGGTGAGGCTAGGTTATTAGGATCAGACTTGGTTCAGTATGTGTTTGGTAAGGTGAAGTTGATTCAGGAGCAGGTTCGCACGACGCAGTCTAGGCATAAGAGTTATACAGACCGGAAGGTCCGAGATGTGTCTTTCATGGTTGGGGAGAAGGTGCTGCTGAAGGTGTCACCCATGAAGGGTGTTATGAGGTTCGAGAGGAGGGGAACACTGAGTCCCCGATTTATTGGGCCTTTTGAGGTGCTTTAGAGGATTTGGGAGGTGGCTGATAGACTTTCCATGCCTCCCAGCTTATCGAGTATTCATCCGGTGTTCCATGTTTCGATGCTCCGAAAGTATGTTGGTGACCCATCTCAAGTTTTATACTTCAACACGGTTCAACTCGATGGTGATATGTCATATGAGGTAGAGTCAGTGGCTATTTTGGGTCGTCAGGCCAGAAAGCTGAGGTCTAAGGATATAGCTTCAGTGAAGGTTCAGTGGAGAGGACACCCGGTGGAGGATGCCACCTGGATGACCGAGCGGGATATGCGGATCAGATATCCTCACTTATTCGAGACTCTAGGTATGTTTCTAGACCCGTTCGAGGATGAATGTTTGTTTAAGAGGGGGATGATGTAATGACCTGGCCGGTCATTCTGTGAGACTAGCCCTGTTTCCGCCCTTCCACTTTATCATATGTTTCTTAGCCTATTATTGTTGTGTTGGGTCAGTTGGTTCAGGTTCGGAGTGGTTATGTTGAGAATTTAGGCATTTAGTCTCTTAAAGTAACCTAATAGTTGAGAAAGTCCACTGAGAAATGACTTATTGGTGAACGACCTCGGAATGAAGATTTTATGGCTCGTATAACTTCGTTAGGTGATTTGGGACTTAATAGTGTGTTCGGAATGAAGTTTTAATGTCCGGTGTAGAACTAGGCTTGAATTGGTGAAAGTTAGTTTTTGGCGATTTACGGTCGGCAGGGGAAAATAGGCTATCGGGGTCGCAATGGAATTCCGGAAGTTGAAACAGGTTCATAATTTCATTTTGGATATACGTGCAAATTTTCAGGTCATTCCGACGTGTTTTGGTTGGTATCGACATCATTGGCGGAATTTAGAAGTTTCAAAGTTCATAGGCTTGAATTTTATGTGATTTTGGTGTTTTTGCATTATTTTTGGTGTTTCGAAGGCTTGACTAAGTTTGAATGAGGTTATCAGATATGTTGGTATGTTTGGTTGAGGTCCCGAGGGCCTCGGGTGTGTTTCGGGTGGTTAACGGACCAACCTTTGGCTTAAAAGCTTGGTAGATTTTTGGTGGTGTGAGATTCTGGTTTCCTTATATGCGATCGCGTAGGCCTAGCTGGGGGTGGCAGGAATTTTTGTTATAGGCAATTGCTTGTCACGAACCCAAATCCTAACCCGACCGTGATGGCGCCTATCGTGGAACTAGGCTAGCCAAACAATCATATATTTACAGTTTCTTTCCAAAATCCCAACTCATTTTCAACATTCATAAATGTATATAAAATTACTGAATCCATTAAGCAAAACAAACAGTTAAACAGTATAAAACCATCCCCAAGGTCCGGAGTCAACATGTCAGGAGCATCTAAGGAATATACCAAAAAGTCTACTATTATAATACAGAACCTCGGAATGAAGAACTAGGTGCAAAATAAGAAAGGGAAAACAGAGATGATGGGGACGCTGAACATATACCTCTATGTCCCGACTCCGGCTCCACATGGAAATAGATGAATAACGCTCGGTATCAGCACCTGTATCTGCACACAGGGATGCAGGGAGTAATGTGAGTACGCCAACTCAGTAGTAATGGAAATAAATCAAGTTTAAGCAGTAAGAAACACATAAAAATCAAATCATCAGCTCACAATAAGCATAGCCTTTCTTTCAAACAGTATATATACATATATATATGAAATCAACATGCCTTAAAAGCCATCTTAAGTAAAATCCTTTTAAAAATGAGTTTTCCAACAATTTCAGAAATAAAAATACCTGAAAAATTTAGTGTAAAATGAAATAAGTCATAAGTAGCCCCTCGGGCCAAAACATGAATCATAAATCGCCCCTCGGGCAGAACATCACTCAGCATACCTCACAGTCACTCAGTATCAGCCCCTCGTGCAACCTCACAGTCACTCATGCCTCCCAATCACTCGTCACTCGACACTCGCACTCGCTCTCAGTAGGTACATGCGCTCACTGGGGGTGTGTACAGACTCCGAAGGTGCTGCTTCAGCCCAAGCGCTAATATCAAGCTACCCCGTGGCATATCATATCCTCACAATCAGGCCCTCGGCATCACTTAGTCAGCAACTCTCAGAAGCCCCTCAGGCGTATCAGTAAAACGGGGTACTCCACCCAAAACATCATTTTATATATCAAAATATTGTAAATAAGGTTGAGTTTCGAAATCAGTTAAACATAACATGAATGAGTGTAAATCATAAGTCAAATCAGTGAGGAAATAGTAGTAAAAATCCCCCAAGGGATCTAAACAAGTCGGCACGAGGCCCCAAACATGGCTTACAGCCCAAATAAAGCAATAGTTTTAGAACACAATTTAACATATGATTTAGAGTAAAATACGCAGCTCAATATTTTCTACGGGAGGACCGAGTCCAAATCCAGAAATTAGTGCATGCCACACAGTCGTCATCCGGCGTGTGCGTTACTCTAAAAATAGTGAGAAATACGAAATCCGGGGTTTCATACCCTCAGGACAAAATTTATAGCCATTACTTACCTCTACCGGGCCACAATACTAATCCACGATGATCTTGCCCCTCAAATCAGCTCCCGTTTGCTCCGAATCTAACCAAAACCATATTAACATGATCAATATACGTTAAAGGAACAAAACCCAATTGAAAGCTATCAATTTTAAGCACAATTCCCGAAATTGGTCAAACCCGAGCCCTGGGCCTACGTATCGAAATTCTATAAAATTTACATCACAAGAATCCTCATCCTCCCATGATTCCACACATACCAAGAACACCAAAATCAGACCATAATTGTCCACTCAAATCATCAAAAGAAATTTCCAATTCTCCCTCCCATTTTTTCCCAATTTTCAACTTTAATTCCTCAAATTACATGGTGAAAATGAAGACAAATTCATGAATTTGAACAAAAAATGATTAAAGAACACTTACCACAAGAATCCCACTGAAAATCTCGTCCAAAATGTCCTTTCCCTGAGCTCTCTAATGGAATATTGAGTTATGGCCAAGAACCCCCAAAATTAGAACTTAAAACTGCCTGCCCAGATCATTAACTCACTGCGATCGCGGGACCACCCACGTGATCGTGAAGAACAAACTTACTGCCTCCAAATTTTACATATTTCGATCGCACAATATACCCATGCGACCGTGAACCTTCGACTCCCTGACCCATGCGATCGCGTACACAGTCACGCGGTCGCGAAGAACAATTGCAACAACCTCACGTGCCCCCCTTTTCTTCTACGTGATCGCTCAAAGAGCCACGCGATCGCACTTCTCAAGACTGCCCAACCTATGCAATCACAAACCTTATTTCGGGGATGAACTCACGCGATCACAATGAACAAACCACTGCTGCTAAAACACCAGAAAACCAACAATCTCCCAAAGACCAAAAGTGCCCGTTTGAGCATCCGAAATTCACCCCAAGCCCCCCGGAACCTCAACCAAACCTACTAACATATCCCATAACATAATTCAAACTTATTAGAGCCTTTGAAACACCAAAAACAACGCAAAAACACCAAAAATCACATCAAATTCAAGCCTATGAACTTTGAAATTTCTAAATTTCACAATAGATACCGAAACCATCCAAAACACATCTGATTGACCTGAAAATTTGCATGCATATCCAAAATGAAATTATGAACCTGCTCCGACTCCCGGAATTCCATTCCGACCACGATAGCCTATTTTCCCCTGCCGACCAGAAATCGCCAAAAACTAACTTTCGCAAATTCAAGCCTCATTCTACACCAGACATCAAAACTTCATTCCGGTCATGCTTCCAAGTCCCAAATCACCTAACGAAGCTGTACGAGCCATAAAATCAACATTCTGAGCTCGTTTAATATTAAGTCAACTCCCAATTGACTTTTCTAACTATTAAGCCAAGTTAAGAGACTAAGTGTCTCAGTTCTCACCACGACCACTCCGAACCTGAACCAACCGACCCAAAACAACAAAAATAGGCTAAGCAACATATGATAAAGCAGAAATGGGGAAAACAGGGAACATCTCACGGAACGACCGGCCGGGTCGTTACATCCTCCCCCTCTTAAACAAATGTTCGTCCTTGAACGGGTCTAGAAACATACCTTGAGTCTCAAATAAGTGAGGATATCTGCTACACATCTCCCACTTGGTCTCCTAGGTGGCATTCTCCATCGTCTGTCCTCTCCAGTGTACCTTCAATGAAGCTATATCCTTAGACCTCAGCTTTCTGACCTAACGACCCAAAATAGCCACTGGCTCTACCTCATAACATATCACCCTCGAGCTGAACCGTGCTGAAGTCCAAAACATGAGACGTGTCACCAACATACTTCTGGAGTGATGTATGAGTTACCCTTCGGTGTTGCGAGGAGTTGTGATCTTTGGTTATAGGCACATATGTTGTGGTTCTAATTGGGCTTATAGCGGGATTTGAGTAAGGTAAGTAATTGGGTATTGCGAATTGAGACGTATCAGTTATGTTCTTTCGGGCTCGTGTGGCATGGTATCGTCCGATTCCCCGTGGTTAGGGCAACGAACTTTGAGTACTTGATGTCGAATTGCACATGGTTATTGATTTTGAGGAAGGTGACTCGAAGTATTTCATGTGGACCAACCTGTGGATGGGATCACGCATTGTAGCGGAGTTATGTGGAGGTATGGTACTTGGTGTCAGATTCATGTGTTTTTGATTTTTCGATGAGTGTCAGGCTCTTAGCATGGTGTTGTGACGGTAATTATTAATTGCGGGATGGTCCTCTCGTGTGAACCTTTTATATAATTTGATTACATTGGGATGTTTCTATTGAATGCACGAGTTGCATATGTTATGGCTTTGAATTTTATTGATGTGTCATGTCATCAGAGTGGTCGTGTTAGATGAGAAGAGGTCATTGGACCTAGAATGAATACTATCAGAATTGACTACAGCATAGTTGGAAGGATAAATATCGGGAGTCAACTTAGAAATCTGCTATAATTCTTGTTTAGGAAGGGGGATCTTCATGTCTGGATTATTAGACGAATGGTTTCTAGTTCTACGTGTTTCTTTCATCATCGGCAGTATATGAAAGTGTTAGAGCGAGGCATTTCTTGATAAGAGAGTATGTATCAGTATTAGGTTGTTTTGAGCAGCTATTGTGATTAGGAGTTATCTCCATGAGTGTTTGAGTCATGCGGTATATTATGTGATTGCATCTTGGGTTACATATATGGCTTGATCCAGCGTGTTCAGACTTATTTAGTTTATAGTTGTGGAATTTTGATCTTGTAAATTATTTCATAAGTGAAAATTTGGTTCTAAGGTCTATGGGTCAGGTTGCATTTCGAAATTTCAACAATGTTGTGTCGGACCTATATGGAATAGGGTGACGTGGGATCACCCCCGGGTATGTGCGTGGTGAGGTTACGCCGCAGTTTGATGGTGTTGGAGAACAACTCTTAGCACGTTCGAGTACGAACATATGTTTAAGTGGGGAAGGATGTAACGACCCGACCGGTCGTTCCGAGAGTAATAACCCTGTTTCCCCCGTTTCGGCTTCATTATATATGATTTAGCTTCATTATGTTGTGTTAGATTGTTTGGCTCGGGTTCAGAGTCATTTTTGGAGAGAAATGAGACAGTTAGTCTCTTGACTTGGTTCAATAGTTAAAATAGTCAACTGAGAGTTGACTTATTGGTAAACGACCTCGGAATGTAGATTTCATGGCTATGATAGCTTCGTTAGGTGATTTGGGACTTAGGAGTGTGTTCAGAATGTGGTTTTGATGTCCGGTGTAGAATTAGGCTTGAATTGGCGAAAGTTAGTTTTTGGCGATTTTCGATCGGCAGTGGAAAATAGGATATAGGGGTCGGAATGGAATTCGGGAAGTTTGAGCAGGTTCGTAGAGTCATTTTGGATATGTGTGCAAATTTTCAGGTCATTCGGACGTGTTTTGGTTGGTTTCGGCATCATTGGCGAAATTTAGAAATCTCAAAGTTCATAGGCTTGAATGGTGTTTTAGTGTTGTTTTGGGTTTTTCGAAGGCTCAACTAAGTTCGAATGATGTTGTGGGACTTGTTGGTATTTTTGGTTGGGGTCCCGAGGGGCTCGGGGTGATTTCAGATAGCCATCGGGGGATTTAAAGTTGAAAAATTGTAGCTGAAGCTGCTGGTGCTGGTGTAACCGCACCTGCAGATAGGGACCGCAGGTGCAAGCCCGTAGAAGCGGACCCAAGACGGTAGATGCTGATTTTGGTGGGCAGGAAGAAGACTGCAGATGCAAAGCTGGGGCCGCACCTGCGGAGTCGCAGGTGAGAAAATTTGATCGCGGGTGCGGAAATGTGCATTTAAGTGATTTTTCACAGGTGCACGCACCTGGGACTACAGGTGCGGGTCCGCAGGTGCGAGAATTTGGCTGCAGGTGCGAAAATCTCTGGGAAGAACATATAAATAGTACCCTTAGTGGATTTTTTTCATTCAGCCACCATTTTTGTACGGGTGTGAAGCTTTTTGAAGGGTTTTGAAGAGGAAAATCGAAGGTTCTTCATAGAGGTAAGACTTTTGGACTTAAACTCGTTTATGCGTGGTTTATGGAATGATTAGTGGTGAAATTTGTGAAAAATTAGTACAAAAATTGGGTAATTAAGGCTTGTAATTGGATACCTTTAATTAGGGATTTGAGGGGCTTTTTGAGGTCCGATTTTGAGATTCTTGGTATGTATAGACTCGTGGGAGGATGATGATTCTTGTGGTGTGATTTTTATCGACTTTCGAGACGTGGGCCTGTCGATTTTGGACAATATCGGGATTTTTGGTATATATTGGTTATTTTCGAGTGGGCTTTGTTCCCTTAGAGTATTTTGATGATATGAATCTGTTTTTGAATAGATTCGGGGCGTGTTGAGGCTGAGTAGAGGAGCAAAGGCATCGCAGAGTAGATTTTCCTCCGGTTTGAGGTGCGTAATTACTGTAAATCTTGTCCTGAGGGTATGGAAACCCGGACTTCGTATTTTCTCACTATTTTTGGAGTGGCTCACATGCTGGATGACGAGTGTGTGGTGTGCACTGATTGAGGATTTGCACTTGGTCCTTCCCGTGGAAACTATTGAGTTGCGTATTTACTTTTAAATCATATGTTGAATCGTGTTTTCTGTCTATTGTTATATTTGAGTTGTAAGCCATGTTTGGGGCCTTGTGCCGACTTGTTTAGACCCCTTAGGGGCTTTTACTGCTATTCCTCACTGCGCTGACTTATGATTTACACTCATTCATATTATGTTTAACTGATTTCGAAACTCAGCCTTATTTACACTATTTTGAGATCTAAAATGATGTTTTTGGGTCGAGTACCCCATTTTACTGATAGCCCGAGTGGCTTTTTGAGAGTTTCTGACTGAGTGAGGCCGAGGGCCTGATTGTGAGGATATGATATGCCACGAGATGGCTTGATATTAGTGCTTGGGCTGTAGGAGCCCCTCCGAAGTCTGTACACACCCTCAGTGAGCGCAGGTACCTACTGAGTGCGAGTGCAGAGTGCCAAGTGATTGGGAGGCATGAGTGACTGTGAGGTTGCTCGATTGGCTGATTATGAGCGACTGTGAGGTTTCCCGATGGGCTGATTATGAGTGACTGTGAGGTGTGCCCGAGGGGCTGATTCTGAGTGTTGTTATGCCTGATGGGCAGTTTCTTATTCATGATTTTGCTTGAGTGGCTGCTTATGATTCATTTCATTTTTTTTACATTCAATTCTTGGACATTTTTTTTGAAATTGTTGGAAATTAAACTTTTCAAAGGAGTTTTACTGAAAGTGGATTTTTTTAGCGTGATGATTTAACATATTCACTCTTGGAAAGAAAGACTGTGCTTATTGTGAAATGATGATTTGACTTTATGTGTTTCTTACTGCTCAAACCTGGTTTATTTTATTACTACTGAGTTGGCGTACTCACATTACTCCTTGCACCTTGTGTGCAGATCCAGATGCTAGGGAAGAGTGAGTTGTGTATCTGTTCCAGAGACTTCTCGGAGATTTTACGAGGTAGTTGCATGCGTCCCCAGCCCTGCTCTCTCATGCTTACTATTATAGAGTTTATTTTCCAGGGTTGTATATTTTCCGTAGATGCTCATGACCAGTGACTCTGGAATCTCCGGGTTGTATTTAATATTCGGTGTAGCTTTATCTGTTTTAAAATGATTAAATGCAACCTTTATGAGTTATCAGTTTAGTAATGATATAAATGAAATATTATTTACGATTTGAGTGTCGATTTGGCTGGCCTAGTTCCACGATAGGCGCCATCACAACCAAAAAGTCTACTATTATAATACAAAACCTCGGAACGAAGAATTAGGTGCAAAATAAGAAAGGGAAAACAGAGATGCCGCGGACACTGAACAGCTAACTCTATGCCCCGACTGTAGCTCCGCGAGGAAATAGATGACTAACGCTCGGTATCGGCACCTGTATCTACATACAGGGGTGCAGGGAGTAACGTGAGTACGTCAACTCAGTAGTAATGGAAATAAATCAAGTCTAAGCAGTAAGAAACACAGAAAATCAAATCATCAGTTCACAATAAGCATAGCCTTTCTTTCCAACAGTATACACACACACACACACACACACACACACACATATATATATATATGAAATCAACATGCCATAAAATCCATCTTTAGTAAAATCCTTTGAAAAATGAGTTTTTCAACAATTTCAGTAATAAAAATACCTGAAGAATTTAGTGTAAAATGAAATAAGTGATAAGTAGCCCATCGGGCCAAAGCATGAATCATAAATCGCCCCTCGGGAAGAACATCACTCAGCATACCTCACAGTCACTCAGTATCAGCCGCTCGGGCAACCTCACTGTCACTCATGCCTCCCAATCACTCGTCACCCGCACTCCGTCTTAGTAGGTAGCTGCTTTCACTAAGTGTCACGCCCCCAAAATCGAGGGACGAGACCGGCGCCTAACCGAATGAACCTGGTCAAGCGAACTTGATTTGCCTCTCCTACCCAACCCGTTTCCTCGTGTTTATAGCATACATTATTCATATGAAATAGCAAGAGAAAATAAAAAACGTGGATTCACAACATAAGGTTCATTTTTCCTCTTTTAACGTTTTAACATTAGATCTTACCAAAACATACATACTAAATACAACATTCCCGATACGGGGCCACAATTACGAGTAAGTACAACAACTACCCAAAATATATTTACCACCCACATAGTGTCTACGGAGCCTCTAAGAGTACGAAGAAGAACACATAGACTTGCCACTAACAAGGCCCCAACTATACCTCAAAGGAAACGACATAAACAAACTATGACAACATGTACTACACACGGCCCCGAGAGGAAGTAGGGCACCAAGACTGCTGAAGAGATGAAGAGAGGGCACCACTATCAGTGATCAGAGCTACCTGCTATGGAACCACCTACATCCATATAAAAGATGTAGCGCCCCTGACAAAAGGAACGTTAGTACCATTGAATAGTACTAGTATGTATGGACAAACTTTACTCAAAGTAAAATCAAGAGATGCACAGATAGAAAGCAGTTAAAGGAACCAACACGTATTGCACAATGATATAGCAACAAGTACAATTGAGAGCCTTACAGATTCTAATCTCAACACAATCACATTTCAGCTTTATTACATTCTGTTGTGGCGTGCAACCCGATCCCACCTTACATTTCTTGTTGCAGCGTGCAACCAATCCCATCTTACATTTTACACTCCACCCTTGTTACCTCTCCACCCTTATTACTTCGTGTTGCAGCGTGCAACCCGATCCCACCGTACAATATTACACTTCACCCATATTACCTCTCCACCCTTATTACTTCGTGTTGCAGCGTGCAACCCGATCCCACCGTACAATATTACACTTCACCCATATTACCTCTCCACCCTTATTACTTCGTGTTGCGGCGTGCAACCCGATCCCACCGTACAATATTACACTTCACCCATATTACCTCTCCACCCTTATTACTTCGTGTTGCGGCGTGCAACCCGATCCCACCGTACAATATTACACTTCACAACAACAACCACCAATAACTAAATCACAAGGATCTTCATCATGAAGAACATAAGTTCATATCAACCAATAACTATGTGAAATCAAGGCATAATGATCCTTACCAATCAGTAATTCATATATGGTGTTGCCACAATCATTTAACTCAATAAAATCAGTCCATATTTACTTTCATCATTTCCTACACAGCCTTTAGCACTTTGATACGTTCAACAATTTAATTAATAGCAACATCAACCAACAATTCAATCATAGGGCTTCATATCATCAAGAGTACAATTTCACAACACCCAAACAATAATGTGTTCACAATAGTCTTTATCATCCATTAATTCAATCACAAAGGTATTCATCAACAAGAATTTAAATTCATTACAACCAACAACCCATATGAAATTAAGCAACAATAAACCTTGCCGACAATGAGTCATATACAATATTTCCATGGTCATTTAGTTCAATTAGATCAATTCACAATTCCCCTTCATCACTTGTTACATAGGCCTTATCACTTAGATACATTTACACATTTGGGTTTGTCATCATTCTTTTATACCAACATACTCAAGCATTTAACGAACCTTGCACGTGTTAAAATAATCACAGAGAAGTCACCTTTCACAATCTCAATTATCACGATAATCGACTAAGACAAATCAGAGAATGCAATCTCACACCTCAACAAAACCGGGCAATCAATTAACATATACTTAGCAAGAAACTCATACCGAATGCTTGGACACCAACAAGGTGACTCTACGAAGATTAAAGTTAGCAGTACATACCTCAAAGAGCATTTCCTTAAGTTTATACAACACACCAACACCTCTAGCAATAACAATCTATAAGGAGATAACGGAAACGATTAATAATTAGAAGGATTACCCATGGTGAAACTCTCTTAGGAATTTCATCAAATACCTAACATGTGAAGTAGACTACAAGGTTTAAAAATGGAAATTTCTTCTTCCCTCACCCAAATTTTAACTTGAACTACCCAAATTGGTTCTTTAATATCACATAATACAACTTAGTCCCATATGAATGGCTTATTTCTAACCCTCACAACATATTTGAACACCTAACCTCTTGCATGAAATTTTTGGGAGTAGGACTTACCCGGATGAAGGACAATCTAAGGTTATCTTCCTTGATTCTTTAAGGCTTGAGCAAGATTTGGGTGATTATAAAGTTAGACCCCTTATTTCTCTCTCTATATGCTCTCATCTCTCTCTAAAATAAGTAGAAAATGACCCCAAATGAAGCCCCTAAACCTATTTATGAAAACGGGGTCGGGTTATAAAAATAGGAAAAATAAGCCTCCGGAATAGGCTTTGCAATCGCAGAATGGACCGCAAAACAAGACTGTGGGCCGCAAAATGTATCGCAAAATAGGTGCCCAAAACTGGGCAACACTGGCCTAATCTGCGATCGCGGAGTCAAAAATGCGACAGAAATGCAATCGCAGATTCGACACAGGATCGCATTTTTCCAGCCTTTGGTAATTTGATCATAACTTTGTGTAGGAATCTTCAAATGACAAACGGTTTGAAGCGTTGGAAACTAGACTCGAAGACCTTTAATTTATTAAGTTATTCGTAACATACATTATATATATTTATATATGCTCGTTCAAAGTGTGGACTAGTGAAAGTACCGTTAGAATTTTAGCCTATTATGAAATTTTCCCATTTGGCTTGGACTTAGGCTTCTCCTTGGACCTCACATTACTTATTATATGACTCGTACACTTATTCACCACATCCAATTCATTTACATCATATTTATAGCACATAAAATATTATAATTAGTCTACCGGGCACCCCGAAATCTAATATTGCTTAGCAAAATTTTTCGGGGCCTTACATTCTCCCCCGCTTAGGATCATTCGTCCTCGATACCTAACATAAAATATCTCTTTTCTATCCTACCTCAAGTCCCTAAATTTTGACTAATTCCCAAATTTTTCAGAAATTTCGGCAGCATCTCCTTTCTAACTAGGCCNGACTTACATGATTTTCCATAACACATTCACCGAAGCAATCCCAACCCCGAAACTTATCTAACAAAGATGATAGCTAGATACCTCGCATAAGCTGACTATCCATTAACTTCACCTTTGATAATTTACACCAAGATGATACACAAAGGATCTCCAACTACCTTTTTAGGCATATACATGCGAAAACACAAATACATGAGGAACAACTACGGGAAAACATCATGCCCCTAGTGCGACCTAATGGGAAATGCGCGTATGTACTCTTCATTACCAATTCACATAACATCTACATGGAAATTTTTTGAGAATAACCGGGTCGCCCTCCTGAATTCTAAATCTATATGCGAACACCCAAATTAAACACGTGGTAACCTTCATGGTTACTCTAAGATGTGCCATAATAAATTGACCATAAAATTACCTACTGATTATATGAGATCACAGGGTGACTTTGACATGTTTGAACCTTCAATACCAAATAGACCTAATGTAATAAGGAGCAACAGAGTTCAAGATTGGGCTGGAATTACTAAGGAATCCATTAATGTGCTGAG
>ML433782.1:34282-44460 GCA_005239525.1 Nicotiana knightiana | reverse complement strand
CATGAAATAAACTCCATTAAGCACATAACAAGTGTAATTTTATCATTAATGCGCATAAAATGTAAGGTATATCACATGTTAAACTATGCAATTTAGTCTCGCATCAAGACCCTAGTGAAAATTTTGGAAATCCCTAAGAGTTAATATTCAAGCGCAAATGTTTCTAAAGGGGTTTTACTTCTCTCACTTTCCCAATACTATCCTACACGATGAAACAGATCATAGGACACTCCAACCATTTTCCTTTTCTCAGGAATTACGCTGCATAAGCTCAATTCTTAATCATACCGTTGCCTGAAACTCTTAAACGCCGCATTCTTAATTTTGAATTCACTAGGACCGCTATTGAGAGTCACCCACTCTGACTAGTCCCGAAAACAATCAACTCCAAGGCTCTCCTAGCACATGAAAACCCTTTTCAATGAAACAGGTGACCGAGTCACTATCCTTACAACTCGACTATGCCTTAAGCATAAATTCTGAATCTTCCAAAGCCTAACCCCGGTGTGATAGGGCCAACTTTTGCACACATTCATCAAATCCCATGCAAAATCACCATTTTACTCCTTTCCCTTAACTGTGATAACTTGCCAACACGCCGGCAATCCGTAACCGCATGAGAAGACAATCCTACAACCCAACTGTAGATGGTGGGACTCCCCTGCTTAGCCCAAAGCTACTCCTTGCACCACTCTAGACCCTGCCGAGATCATTTCTCCTTTGTTAACGTGAACTTGCTCAACCAATCAATTATTCCAAATTCTCTTGTTAGCACTCCCTAAATACTCAAATTCTCTAGCATCATTCACACATTCCGCCTCCTACCGAATAGCCACTAGAATCCTCGCAGAAACTTGCCAACTATGCCACCGCTAACCTATTCACAGAAGATAACCCACCTGTGGAAATCACCCGCGGACACCTTCCAACGATGCTAAAATGCACACTCTCTGCGACATCAATACCCCATCATTCGCCCTGCTTCATTTACCAACTTTACTAGTCAGTCCGCCCCTCATCGACATCCATTAAATGCGCAACAATATCTTCTAATTCCAAGCTATGATGCCGCTCCCCCACATTGCGACTGCTTGACTTCCGCTTTTTACACTTGGCCTCCTAGAAATGAAACCACCGCCTAGCCTCAATTCAATATCATTCTCTGTAGCTCTTAAACCAGCAGACCCACGACTTCAAACTCTCCGAAGATCATCTTTCTCTAGCTGCCTTCATTATCAACACTTATCCGGTACTAAACCACCTCACCTCACGGTTTCTGACTGCCGCTTCTTCAAGACTTCTCCACAATACTCTGACCCCATGCAACCGAAGAAGCCATAACACCGACAAACTTAACATATTCCATTCTATCTGTGATGACGACACCACATTACCGGTGCATATCCCACCTCACTTGAAGACGCCACGTCATACTGCTTTATCAATCCAAAACAGACCATTCATAACACAAATTCCTTTCCTCTGCCGAAACTAAAATACTGAAATCTCAAAATCAGGCTCTGAGAAGACCTCCCTTCAACACATTCATTAGGACTCAACATATGAGCAAACTTTCTATTATCATATCGACATCGCGCGATAACCAATCGTAAACATCATCACAACCTAAGCACAACCTCAAAGCTCTCATAAACACAGCTACTGAGCTGAAACAACATATTATCCTTCCACAGGGCAACGACAATAGCCTCAATCAACTTCGCAGGGAGAAACATCCCGCACCACACCCATAGCACCATTTTAATCCCTCGAATTCCTGATCCATAGCAAGCTCTTCGCGACGCGTAATATTGAGTAGGAATAAACATAGGCATAAGCCTCGAATGAATCGAATCCCACGATGAGGAATCAAGAAGGGAATTACTCCTAACAACCCTGTAGCCTCTCGAAGATAAGTATAGACGTCTCCGTACCGATCCGCAGACTCTACTAGACTTGATCATGACTCATGAGACCTAAGGGAACCTAGAGCTCTGAGACCATGTTGTCACGACCCAAAATACATAAGGTCGTGATGGCGCCGGACACCACTGTCAGGTAAGCCAATCTTTAATTAGTTGAAATATATTCCTGTTTTAACATTTTTGAAATCATTGTCTTTAACTGGTTACGTAATAAATAAACAAAATCCATTAAGTAAATACAACAGTTTAATATTCTATTTTTGTTTATAAAATACATCCCATACACATCAGAGAACCCGCTGTCACAAGTACATGAGAAATTTCTAAGAATTTTACAATTTCTACAAAGCTTGTCCGAAATACAAGTGGACAAGGAAATTAAAATAATGTAATACAATACGAGGGAGATTCCGTAAGTTGCGGATCGCCTCCGCATGACGCACCTCGCCTAAGTCTCCAAACCAGCCACGTCGCTGTGAAAGTACATGCAATTNCAATAAGAATGATTATCATAGGTAATTTATTAAAAAGCGGAATGAATAATATCAACCTTTCCACATTTAACACTTTAACTCTTCGTCATTTCAATAACAATTAATCAAACATGGGTGATTTAATCAAATAACAAATAATCAGGCAAGAATCACAGCAAATACACAGTAAATATCATGCGCAAGCAATGCCGAGGGTCGAACGGCGCGGACCAACAATAATAAATTGTGCACTGCCGAAGTGTCGAACGCCTCGAACCATAGATGCATCTATTTTTTTTCCCGCTCGCGAATCGATCGTGCGACGCGGTCAACATAAAAATAATAAGGCTAGCCTACTCGCGAACCTACGACTCAGGTGCTCATATGTACACATATTCACATAATAAATCCGCATTTTTATCAAGACAACAGTTACTACGGAAAGTGGTAAAATTCTTCTTAAAGGAACATGAAAAATAGCTTTTAAATCTTTGTTTTGAAACTCATTTGCCAAGTTTAATAATATTCAATAATATAACCTTATCAGGTATACAATTATCCACGGAGGAAATCAATTCTCTTACTAGATGATTAAGAAAATGAACTCTAGTCTTATTAGACATTCAATTACTATTTTGATCATATCAGCGGTCTAATATTATCGGCAAGATCACAAGTACAACAAGTAAGGCATGCTAGTGGGTCCTATAATACCCGGACATGGCATAATAGTACCTACGCACGAACTCCCGTCACCTCGTGCGTACGTAGCCCCCGCAGAAAGTAGCACATACTTAATTAGTTCACCTAGGTGGACAATTCCCCCTCACAAAGTTAGAAAGGAGACTTACCTCGCTCCGAAATTCCATAACCAGCTTCTAAGCCCTTCCGATGACTTAAATCGATGCACAACGCCCAAAAACTATCCAAATAACGACAAACCAATGAAAATATACTCTAATATTCGTTAACAATTCAAATTATATAAACTCCCATCTGCGCTTAAGGAATTGACCAAAATGCCCTTGGACTCACATGCCCGGGTTCCGAAATTTCTCGAAGATAAACTCTACCCATAGCTTTACTAGCTCAAATATACAATTTACCCTTAATTTCATGCTGAAATTTGTGGTTGAAACCCAAAATACCATTTCTAGGTTTTCTTCAATATTTTCCATTTTTCCATAATGTTTCATGCCTAATCCATGCATATAACTTGTATTAATCTTAAAAATATGAAGAAATTACATACCTATTGATGCTTGATGGAAAACCCCTCTTGAAGCTCCTCAAAGTCGACCAAATCAAAGAAGAAATGAGAAAAATGGCCAAAACCCTTTTTTAAAACACTGCCCTGCCCAGTTCTGACCCCTCTATGCGATCGCATGAAAGCCTTCGTGATCGCATAGGCCAAACTTGCTGCCTCCTTAATCCCTCTGTGTGATCGCGTCCCAACACCTGCGTTCGCACATGCCAAAGCTGTAACCCCCACATTTCCTCCAAGGTGTGATCGCATACACATACATGTGATCGCATAAGCCAAAATTCAGCAGCCTCCCAAACTGCATTGTGCGATCGCATACACTTACCTGCGATCGCATAAGCCAAAATTCCAGCCCCTCTAATTTCTTCTTCGCGATCACACACTATGGGCCGCGATCGCATAGCTTACCAGTGACACCAGCAAACAACAGCATCACGTAGGGGGAAAATGGTTTGAAACCACCCCAAAACACACCCGAGGCCCCCCGAGACCCCGTCCAATCACATGACTCAGTCCCATAACATACCACGAACTTGCTCGATGCTTCAAATCACATCAAACAACGCCGAAATCACGAATCGCACTGAAATTCAAACTTTATGAACTTACAAATTTCCAACTTCAACATCTGATGTCGAAACCTATCAAATCACGTCCGATTGACCTCAAATTTTGCACATAAGTCATATTGGACATTACAGACCTGCTCCAACTTACGAAATCGCATTCCAACCTCGAAATCAAAATTTCCACTTCCGGTCGGATTTCTCGAAAACTTTCAAATTTCTATCTTTAGCCAAATGACTTCAAAATGACATACGGACATCCAAATTCACTTCGAATCGCGCTCCCAACTCCAGAATCACCATACGTAGCTATTCCCAAGCTCGGAATCCTAAACGGACATCAATAACACTGAAATGCCTTACAACCCAAATTTATGAAATTCTTCTAAAATGCTATCTTCCATAATATACGCCGAAACGCTTCTGGGTTATCCAATTAATTCTAAACTTCCCGAAATTCAATTTTGAACATGCAGGAACCTTCAAATCCTTAATTCAGAGGTCGTTTACTAAAAATTCCAATCTTAGTTGATTTTTCCAACTTAAGGCTGCCGAATTGAGAATTTTCTTTCCAATTAACTCTAAACTTCCCGAAATTCAATTCTGACCACGCCCACGGGTCATAATACATGAAACGAAGCAGCTCACGACCTCAAACCGCTGAACGACGTGCCAGAGCTCAAAACGACAGGTCGGGTCGTTACAAGTTTAGAATTTCTTTCTTGCTTTATTATATATATGTTGTTACATGTTATGTTATAATTGCCCGGCGTATCCTCGTCACTACTTCGTCGAGGTTAGGATCGGAACCTACTCAGTACATGGGGTCAGTTGTACTGATACTACACTCTGCGCTCTTTTGTGCAGATCTAGGTACTAGTCAGAGTTAGGAGATTTTTAGTAGAAGACATCACCTTTCAGAGACATGAGGTAGATCTACTGGCGTCCACAGATTCCTGGAGTCTTCTCCTAGCTTTATAAACATTGTTTTTTTTTATTATGTTCGAGACAGTTACATTATTTCTTTCAGCCCATTATAGGTAGTACTCTTAGTAGTTCGTGAATTATTTAGTTCATGGTTCGTTTATTATTTCAAATATTATTTATGATATCAGTTAGTGGAAAGCATTATACTTCGTGTTTATCTTAAATTGGTTATTCATGTTTAAATAGATTGTTAAGAGAAACTAATTAAATAAGTTCTAACATTGGCTTGCCTAGCAAGTGTGGTGTTAGGCTCCATCACGATCCCTAAGGTTAGGAATTTGGGTCGTGACACTTGCTATTATTGCTAATAGTGTCATGCCTCTTGAGATGATATTCGCAAATAATGTATGACATAGAAATATTACTTCGATTCCGCCTGAGGCATATACAAAGAATAACATAGTTATATCATAGTTCGCTCTTTAAAATATAGTCTTGAAAGCTTGTTCTTAATTAGGATTTAGCTTTGATTGTGTTTCCTCAGACACTTGTATAACATTTTGATTCTTAATAATATAGTTACCTTTTTTACTTTGTGTTCTAACTTTCTTTCTATGGAATAAATTTATCTATCCTAAGATTTATTTTTTAACTTGAATAATTTTTTTACTTTAATAATTAAATTGGATTCTCTTGCTAAATAATTAATAAGAAGATTTACTTATTTGGTTTTAACATTAAAAAAAAAATTATTCTATGTTGATTCAAATCTTATCATTAGTTCATCTCTTTTTTTTTTGAATAATTAATTTTAATTATAATTTTATCCACTATAAATTTTATTTTCAAAGAGTAAAATATTGGTATGACATTTCACTTTTAGATATTTATATTTGTAGAACCATTAGTGGTATTGACTCTTACCAACCATTTTCCCCCTTTCTCACACATTTATATTCTTAAATATTTTCTTAGTTGTTGTTTAATAATTGCGTATTTTTCAATATTACAGGAAAAATTGATAAAAAATATTATTTGAGTAAGAAAATAGTTCAAATATAATGTAAAAATATATTATCATAGGGTAATCTTTTTCTTAATTTCAATTTTTTATGATGTCCGTTTAATATTACTTTTTTGTATTGGACATCATGGAGTGGCAATGTATTGCCAATACGGGGGATTCTTATGAAATTGATTTTAACCTTCTTACATATTTTTATTAAGAATTTAATAGATAAAATTTTATTAATATTAAAAATTAGCAACGAAGATATTGTAGTCCAAAAAATATATCATTGCAGTTATGTCCTTGCTATATGAGTTCTCCCACTTAATATTTTAGGGCGATTTTGGTATATTAATAATGTATTTATGCTTTTATAATAATATAGACTCTCCTTTTTCTAAATGGATTTGAAAAATATAATACATTCTCGAATTAAATTACTAATGGAATATTATAATACGTTTTCGAATTAAATTAGTAGTACGAATTTAGTAATATATCCTAAATTACATGACTAACGATATTTACTTGTTCAATTTTATATGAGTTAGACAGCCTGAAATTAATTATACTAGTAGGATTCATAACGGTAATCATGTAGGAATCCTAACGTGTAGTATTCTGTCAAAAAACTAATAGGATTATAAAGCTAATATCTAGAATTCCGGTTATGTCCTTTTATTATGAGTTATTATATTTAATATGTCACGACCCAATTTTCCCCCGTTGGTTATCGTGATGGCACCTAGTCTTAGGGACTAGGTAAGCCTAACATTTCTACTAAACAACAACAATAATAAAGGAATTATAACAGTTTCGATATAGACATCTTGACAGAGTTTACAATTTCCCTAAAACCCGGTAAATAAAATTCATAAGCTCTACGAAATCGTTCTATCAAATCTAAATACAACTGTCTAGGAATAAGTAAGTATAGTTGAATAGAAATAACACATGAAGGTGACTCTAAAGCCTGCGAATGCAGCAACAGGTTACCTTGAGTCCCTCAGCAATGATCTACGCAACTACTAACAACAATAACCTGGATCTGCACACAAAAATACGCAGAAGTGTAGTATGAGCACACCACAGCGGTGCCCAGTAAGTATCAAGACTAACCTCGGTGAAGTAGTGACGAGGACTAGTCAAGACACCACCAGTCTAATAAGTAAAAAAGCATAAATGCATAAAAGACCGAAACATAATATCTATCTAAAGATTCTTCAATATAATTAACGATGCGATCGAATAATACAGAAGGAAATTCAATAATTACGATCAACGGACATCATAATAGAAATACGCAAAGAGAATGGAAAGAATGCAATCCAAATAGAGAGATCACAACCCAATAAAAGCACTAGCAACTCATCACTGCATCAATTTATCCACGTCAGGCCTTAGCCAATAAACTCAATAAAGCTGGTCAACCTTCGAGTGAAAACCTTTAAATCGAGACTTTATTTTGAAAGCTTTAAAGATATAATCATTTCGGAATAGAGAAATTTCTTCTTTGAAACATACTTTTTCTGAATGTATATTTATATATTTTTATAAAGAGAAATCTTAACAACATAGTCTCTTCAAAATACGTGGTGTTCAAATATACTTTCCCAAATACTGCTCTTTCAAATATCATCAAAATACGTGAGGTTCAAAATATATTTTCCCAAGTACTGCTCTTTAAAATATTAACAAAATACGTGATGTTCAAAAATACTTTCCCAAATACTGCTCTTTAAAATATCATCAAAATACGTGATGTTCCAAATATATTTTCCCAAGTACCGCTCTTTCAAATATCATCAAAATACGTGATGTTCAAAATATATTTTCCCAAGTACTGCTCTTTCAAATATCATCAAAATACGTGGTGTTCAAAATATACTTTCAAATACTGCTGTTTCAAATATCATTATTCTGCAAGACAAATTTTTTTCAAATATACTTTCGAAATATAAGTCCTTTAGACATAACTTTTCCTGGAGATAATTGCTTTTCAGCTATACTTTTCAATATATATATTTATATCTTTTGATCCAAATCTCCTCAATCATAAAACTATCGGAACTCAGTCCGCAACTCAGAATTTGTCATGCAATGAGGTACAGGGGGAAAGCTCCCGGATCTCTGTCCGTAGTCCCAATTTAAATATGCGATGCAGTACAGGGGGAAAGCTCCCGGATCTCTATCTGTAGTCCCAATTTGAATATGTGATGCAATACAGGGGAAAGCTCCCGGATCTCTGTCTGTAGTCCTAATTTAAATATGCAGTACAGTACATGGGGAAAGCTCCCGGATCTCTGTCCGTAGTTCCAATTTAAATATGTAATGCAGCCACTAAGGAATACAATCAGAATGCGACAGAAACAACATATATTGCCACAACCGGCGTGAAAGCAAACAAGGCCGAATACAAAGTGCGATAAGCAAATCAATACAAAGACTTAAATCACAAAAGTGGTAAAAACTCACTCATAAGAAGTAGCAACTGAGAGGAATGCCAAGCACAAAGATAGAACATCATAACGAGGGGAAGACAAGACAAATATAGAAACGATTCTATATATTCAAGTTCGCAACCAAGAAACCAAATCATCCCGGCAATGGAATCAGCTATAACCAATCTCACTTAGACAATTAGCTTGACCGAGTAAACTCAGTTTGAACAAATGCCCAGTAAATAAGCAATATCAAATAATACCATCAACATGGGTGGTCATCAATTAAACCTAAGTAGTACTTAAGAGGAAAAATCATTTAAATCACAATGTACGACTCATGGACATGCTTGACCAACGTATAGATATTCCAATTACTTGTTAGATATTTATAGGGCGAAATTATACTAGTTTTAGCCACCTAGGCAGCGTATGAAGAAAGAAATAGTATAACGGTAGGAAAAACAAAGTCTTCATTTAAGTCAATTAAGATCATATAGTAAACAAGGAATTCTAGGTAAGTACTTCCAATTGTAGTAGGAAGAGATGCACCAGAAGTCAGGAACGAATATAACGATTTCAATTCATATATGGGAAACGTAAGGACCAAAAATACCTAAAGGAAAATCTATTTGCAAATAAGTCCGAGTACGCACTCATCACCTCGCGTACGCGGACTACAATCAACATAGAAGACTCAATCCTAAGGGGTAGTTCCCCCAGACAAGGTTAGGCAAGATCCTTATCTCAAAGACGACAACCTGGTACTCAAAAATAGACTTCTTGGGCAGGAAGGCCTCCGGACGGCTCAAAATAAACTAAAACAAGTTCAAAATACATATATAACGTATAAGGAACGATTAGGAATAATAAAGTTTCAATCTTTGCAAATTTATAAAAATCGACCCCTGGGCTCGCACCTCGGAACCCGACAAATTTTACGAATTCCGATTACCCATTCCAATACGAGTTCACCCATACTAAATATATCCAATTTGATAACATTTGGTCATGCAAATAATGAATTTTCATTTTTGAAGTTTTCTTTCTAAACCCACAATCCCCTCAACCCAAAACACGAACTAAATGATAAAAACAAGAACTAATTCGTGAAATATATTTAATTTCTAGTGGAAGAACACTTACCATTCGATTGGTGTGAAAAACCCTCAAAGAATTGCCGAAAACCGAGTTCTAGAAGTCAAAATATGTTTAAAATGGTGAAACCCCGATTTTTGGTAGTTTATATTCTGCCTAGGTGCTTTCTGAGGTGCGATCGCAGGGATCGAGGCGCGATCGTGTAGAAGGAACATGAAGCTGTCTTAAAATGCTCTACGCGATTGCGGAATAGCTTGTGCGATCGTGTATAAGGAGTAGGTTGGCTTCTGCGATCGCGGACCAACTATTGAGATCTCAATTAAGTAAATTACTGGGCGAGTCAGACACTCTATGCGATCGCGGATCCTTCTATGTGATCGAATAGAAGGAAACCATATGACAGTTTCTAGCAGTTCAAAATAGGGAAAAATGGACCCAGAACTTATCCGAAACACACTCGAGCCCCCCCCCCCCC
>ML433782.1:0-34207 GCA_005239525.1 Nicotiana knightiana | reverse complement strand
TCCGCGACCCCATCCAAATGCAAAAACAAGTCTTATAACTTAATACGGACTTGCTCGAGGTTCCAAATCACATAAAATAACACTAAAACGATGGATCAAACTAAAAATCAATGAAATTCCTCAAAACTTCTTTTAACATCAAATTTTGCATTTAATGTCCAAATCACGTCAAACTAAGTCTGTTTCTTACCAAGTTTCACAGATAGCACATACGACATATCGAACCTATATCGGACTCCGGAACCATGAATCGGGCCCGATATCACAGGTTTCACCCCAAAATTCATTTCCAAAAAGCTTTATATTTTTCAGAAAACAATTTTCTTTATAAAATTCATTTCTCGAAAACTTGGGACCTTGGAATCGATTCCGGGCATACGCCCATGTGCCATATTTTTCTACGGACCCTCCGGGACCGTCAAATCACGGGTCCGGGTCCGTTTGACTAAAGTCAACTTCATTCAAATTTCCCATACAAAATTATTATTTTTATCAATTTTTCACATAAAGGCTTTCCGACTACACGCCCGGAATGTGCACGGAAATCAAGGTGAGATAGAAGGAGGTTTTCACCACCTTGAAACACAGAATTAGCTAGAAATATATGGGATGACCTTTTGGGTCATCACAATCTCCCCTTCTTAAACAAACGTTCGTCCTCGAACGTGCTAAGATTCACTTTGAACTCATCCAATCACTGATTGAGCACATCCAACACACACATGTGGCTGATCCCACATCCCCCCAACCTACATAAACCTGATGACATCATCACAACTGCCATATAGCCTTTTCATCATCATCGATAAGCCTCATACCTCAATTCCTCACTTTCTACTCATTTCCAAAAGACCCGATTCTGAATCCATATCTGGCATTAGCCTCAACCAGCTGCATCAACTCAGGTCGACGCCCATAAGGCACGGCCACACATCATAGCACATCACACATAGGCTCAATAGTACTTTTGATCACAATAATTGCCCGAAATCAACTCAACATTGGCAATTAGTCCCACATATAGAAGAACCCTATTTCCAAATCCCATAATACCGATAATGATGCAATAAACACAAAGATCTCATCATTAGACACCCGAATCACCGAGTCACAGCTACTACCACCGGCACACATCCCGCAGGCTAAGCTAAGGAAGCACATAACGAAATGACTGAGTATGAAAATAGAAGCATATAGAGGTACCATCAAACAAGCCCATATGCATAACTCTCTATTAATACTGACTTAAAAGAACAATATAAGAAGGGAGAAGAAAGGCATATGAACAAATCACAAGGATCCCATTCTGATATAACTTCCATCGCGGTACTCAGCCCGGTCAAAACATATCAAAACACAAGGAATCACGAGGGTTCGCCCTCAACTCTATGTCACATGCCGAATATATATCATACCAATAGAATTTCTCCCTTAACT
This sequence comes from Nicotiana knightiana, assembly GCA_005239525.1. Taxonomy (NCBI): domain Eukaryota; kingdom Viridiplantae; phylum Streptophyta; class Magnoliopsida; order Solanales; family Solanaceae; genus Nicotiana; species Nicotiana knightiana. Next base: position 32,770 of record ML433782.1, on the reverse strand, counting down.
CATCTCAACTGATAAAAATCATAACGCTAGCTGATCTCACATCTCGATGGAGTATCAAATCACAACTCGTAAGCAAAATATTTAGGAAAATCACATAAAGCTTACCACAAAGAACAACAAGGACTCACTTCCAATTTCACCACTATCAAGATTGAAATAAACAACGATAGAAATGGGCTACTACTCATAGAATCTCCCAACATGAGCAAACACCAAATAGAGTGCAAAACACAAAATTAACTCATAAATGAAACAACAAATAAGGGAAACACGTCCCGACCTACAGAGGTATAGTGAAATACAATGGTACCCCACTTTAGCACATCAAGACATACCTGGGTGATAATATTTGGCACAACGACTCTAGCCTACTATATGCAACACATCAACGGGTCGGGCCTCCCCCTCTTAGGCGCCCTCTATCCACCTGAATACCTTTCTATAACTCTACTACCTGAATCCTGGAACAATCACTCACCCTGTGGCTAACATCTCCATACTGAAAACGATATCTCTGCCGATGCGGCTGTGGAAAACCCACAATACGGATCCTCCGAGACTCATGAGTACCTGATAAGATCCCATGCGAAGCTGGTAATGCAACTGAACTGGTTGACCCTAAATTCTCTACCATGCCTGATTCACTCAATGAATCTACAGACTCGTCTCCTAACTGAAGCAATGAAGTGAGGTGTATATCTGGCCAACTCACTGGATCTAACGGCATACTCCAATAGTGACATACCGCCCTGATGCAACTGCTCAAACTCCACGCGCTGAATTGAAACCACATGTCGTGCTTCCATGACAACTGGAACCTGACAAATATGATCTCACTGCTCTGGAGTGTAGACAGTGGGAGTCTGAATTCCTCCCCTGATCCGTGTAATGGCCGGTGAACTAGAATGAATCTCGCATGAGTCAATGTACTACTTATACTAAAAACTGTGTTCAGGTCCCCTGAAGTCTGGGGTAGAAACATGCACCCACAATACCTATCCCCCAACTAGAACTACAGGCAACTCCTCAACGGCTGCTCTGGTCGGCATCTTAACTGCGACACGTGCTCCTCATTGGCCTCTATCACCGACCCTTGCGACGTTTGCTTCAAGTAACATCATCAGAAATCGTAGCTCGTGTTCTCACCATCGGTGAGAGAATGGAACGATAATTTCAACCTTCAAGATCAATGAACTCGGACGGTAGGAATGAAGGAAGTCAAATTGTCTTAATAGTTCCGTAGCCTCTCGAAGATAAGTACAGACGTCTCCGTACCAATCCACAAGACTCTGCCAAACTCGCTTATGAATCGTAGCACCTATAAATCTAGAGCTCCGATACCAACTTGTCACGACCCAAATTTCTCTCCGTTGGGTAGCATGATGGAACCTAGTCTTAGGGACTAGGTAAGCCAAACATTTCTACTAAACAACAACAATAATAAGGGAATTATAACAGTCTCGATATAGACATCTTGACAGAGTTTACTATTTCCCCAAAACCCGATAAATACAAGTCATAAGCTCTACTAAATCTTTCTATCAAATCTAAATACAACTGTCCAGGAATAAGTAAGTACAGTTGAATAGAAATAAAACAGGAAGGTGACTCTGAAGCCTGCGAACACAGCAGAAGGTTACCTTGATTCTCCTTAGCAATGATCTGCGCATCTACTAACAACAATAACCTGGATCTGCACACAAAAATGTGCAGAAGTGTAGTATAAGCACATCACAACGGTGCCCAGTAAGTATCAAGACTAACCTCGGTGAAGTATTGACGAGGACTAGTCAAGACACCACCGGTCTAATAAGTAAATAGGCGTAAATGTATAAAAGACCGAAACATAATATCTATTAAAAGGTTCTTCAATATAATTAACGATGTGATCGAATAATATGGAAGAAAATTCAATAATTACAATCAACGAACAGCATAATAGACATACGCAAAGAGAATGGAAAGAATGCAATCCAAATGGCGAGAATCACAACCCAATAAAAGCACTAACAACTCAGCACTGCATCGATTTGTCCACGTCAGGCCTTAGCCAATAAACTTAATAAAACTGGTCAACCTTCTAGTAAAAACCTTTAAATCGTGAGCTTATTTTGAATGCTTTAAAGTTATAATCATTTCGGAATAGAGAAATTTCTTCTTTGAAACATACTTTCTCTGAATGTATATTAATATATTTTTATAAAGAGAAATCTTAACAACATAGTCTCTTCAAAATACATGGTGTTCAAATATACTTTCCCAAATACTGCTCTTTCAAATATCATCAAAATACGTGATGCTCAAAATACTTACCCAAATACTGCTATTTAAAATATCATCAAAATACGCGATGAAAATATACAATTTTCCCAAGTAGTGCTCTTTCAAATATCATCAAAATACGTGATGTTCAAAATATACTTTCCCAAATACTGCTCTTTCAAATATCATCAAAATACGTGATGTTCAAAATATACTTTCCCAAATACTGCTCTTTCAAATATCATTATTCTGCAATACAAATGCTTTTCAAATATACTTTCGAAATAGAAGTCCTTTAGACATAACTTTTCTTGGAGATAATTGCTTTTCAGCTATACTTTTCAATATATATATTTATGTCTTTTGATCCAAATCTCCTCAATCATAAAATTAACGGAACTCAGTCCTCAACTCAGAATTTTTCATGCAATGCAGTACAGGGGGAAAGCTCCCGGATCTCTGTCCGTAGTCCCAATTTAAATATGCGATGCAGTACAAGGAAAGCTCTCGGATCTCTGTCCGTAGTCCCAATTTAAATATGCGATGCAGTACAAGGAAAGCTCTCGGATCTCTGTCCGTAGTCCCAATTTAAATATGCGATGCAGTACAAGGAAAGCTCTCGGATCTCTGTCCGTAGTCCCAATTTAAATATGTGATGCAGTACAGGGAAAAGCTCTTGGATCTCTGTCCGTAGTCCCAATTTAAATATGCAGTGCATTACATGGGGAAAGCTCCCGGATATCTGTCCGTAGTCCCAATTTAAATATGCAATGCAGCTATTGAGGAAAAACAACCAGAATGCGACAGAAACAACATATATTTCCAGAACCGGCGCGAAAGCAAACAAGGCCGAATACATAGTGCGATGAGCAAATCAATACAAAGACTTAAATCACAAAAGTGGTAAAAATTCACTCATAAGAAGTAGCCACTTAGAGAAATGCCAAGCACAAAGAGAGAACAACATAACGAGGGGAAGATAAGACAAATATAGCAATGATTCTATACATTCAAGTTCACAACCAAGAAACTAAATCATCCCGGCAAGGGAATCAGCTATAACCAATCTCACTTAGACAATTAGCTTCACCGAATAAACTCAGTTTGAACAAATTCTCAGCAAAATAGGCAACATCAAAGAATACGATCAACATGGGCGGTCATCAATTAAACCTAAGTAGTACTTAAGAGGGAAAATCATTTAGATCACAATGTACGACTCACGGATATGTTTGACCAACATATAGATATTCCAATTACTTGTTAGACATTTATAGGGCGAGAGACGAGTTTTAGCCATATAGGCAGCATATGAAGAAAGATATAGTATAACGGTAGGAAAAACAAAGTCTTCATTTAAGTCAATTAAGATCATATAAGAAACAAGGAATTCTAGGCAAGTACTTTCAATTTGAGCAGGAAGAGATGAACTAGAAGTCAGGAATTCGGATATAATGATTTCAATTCATATACGGGAAAAATAAGGACCAAGAATCCCTAAAGGGCAATCTATTTGCAAATAAGTCCGAGTACGCACTCGTCACCTCGCGTACGCGGACTACAATCAATATAGAAGACTCAATCCTAAGGGGTAGTTCCCCCACAAAAGGTTAGGCAAGATACTTACCTCAAAGACGATAACTCAGTACTCAAGAATAGACTCCTCGGGCGCGAAGGCCTCGAGATGACTCAAAATCAACTAAAACAACTTCAAAATACATATAAAACGTATAAGGAACGATTACAAATAATAAACTTTCTATCTTTGCAAATTTATAAAAATCGACCCAAAAGTCGACCCCCGAGCCTGCACCTCGGAACCTGACAAATTTTACGAATTCCGATTACCCATTCCGATACGATTTCACCCATACTAAATTTATCCAATTTCGATAACATTTGGTCATTCAAATCATGAATTTTCATTTTTTAAGTTATCTTTCAAAACCCACAATCCCCTCGACCCAAAACACAAATTAAATGATAAAAAAAGAAATAATTCATGAAATATATTTAATTCTAGTGGAAGAACACTTACCTATTTGATTTGGGTGAAAAAACTCTCAAAGGATAGCCCAAAACTGAGTTATAGAAGTCAAAATATGTTTAAAATGGTGAAACCTCGATTATTGGAAGTTTATATTCTGCCCAGGTGCTTTGTGAATCTCGATCGTGGGGATTGAGGCGCGATCGCTTAGAAGGAAAATGAAGGTAGCTTAAAATGTTCTACACGATCGGAAAATAGCTTATGCGATCGCGTATAAGGAGTAGGTTGGCTTCTGCGATCGCGGACCAACTATTGCGATCGCAGTGAAGTAAATTACTGGGTGAGTCAGACACTCCATGCAATCGCGGATCCTTCTATACGATCACATAGAAGGAAACCAGATGACAGTTTCCAACAGTTCAAAATAGGGAAAAAAGGACCCGGAACCTATCTGAAACACACTCGAGGACCCCCCGGGACCCCGTCCAAATGCACAAACAATTCTTATAACTTAATACGAACTCGCTCTAGGTTCCAAATCACATCAAATAACACTAAAACGACGAATCAAACCAAAAATCAATGAAATTCCTCAAAACTTCTTTTAACTTCAAAATTTGCAATTAAGGTCCGAATCACGTCAAACTAAGTCCGTTTCTTACCAAATTTCACAGATAGAACATATAAGACATATCGAACCTGTACCGGACTCCGGAACCATTATACGGGCCCGATATCACAGGTTTCACCTCAAATTTCATTTTCAAAACCTTTATATTTTTCAGAAAATAATTTTCTTTAAAATATTCATTTCTCGGGCTTGGGACCTCGGAATTCGATTCCGGGCATACGCCCAAGTCCCAGATTTTTCTACGGACCCTTCGGGACCGTCAAATCATGGGTCCGGATCCGTTTACCAAAAACGTTGACTAAAGTCAATTTGGTTCAAATTTCCCATACAAAATTATAATTTTTATCAATTTTTCACATAAAGGCTTCCCGGCTACACGCCCGGGCTGCGCATGCAAATCGAAGTGAGATAGAAGGAGGTTTTCACGACCTCAGAATACAGAATTTGTTAGAAATATACGGGATGACCTTTTGGGTCATCACATAATATTATAATGTTATTTTTGTAAACCGACATTGTATTCATGCTTTTATAAATACTAGTCTTAGGGTACGCGCTTTGCGCGTGCATCTATATTATTGAATATATAATTTAAAAAATTAATATATATATATATATTATTACATTATAGTTTGACATACAAAATTAAAGAAAAATGCAAGTTCTTGAAAATGATGATTGGTGATCCCATTGTGTTAGCTCAATAAGAATGAAATCTTGCCAATAGAAATCCTCATATACCTTATCGTGATTTCTAATAATTTCTATGGGAGTATCTTATGAAAATTAATGATATTCCTATCGCCTAATACTGAAAACAAGCAAATAACGTAAAATACTTTTATTAACGAAGATAACTCAAACAATTTGAAAAATTGAATCTTTTGGTCTTTAGAAATGATGAGGTTGGTTTTATAGCTAATAGAAAAAATTAATAAGTGACAATATAAAATCTAAAAATAACTGGTGTAATTTCAATTTTACAACTATTAACTTAATATATAGAACTATAAAAATTTGCCATTTTGGAATAATGCAAATAATAATAATAATAATAATAATAATAATAATAATAATATTTTATGACAAATTACTTAGAATATATTTTGATCTTTATTATTTAAGTTTGTATTTTTACTAATTTGATTCTTAATTCTAATTTTAACCAATTTTGTTCATTTTTCCACCGTTAATACTCTTTTTATGGAGATAAATTTATGTATCCTAAGATTTTTCTTAACTTGAAAAATAATTTACTTATATGATAAATTAAAAAATAATTAAATGGAATTCTTTTGATAATTAGTAGTTGTCACGACCTGAATTTCCCACGTCGGGACCGTGATGGCGTTTAACATTGAACCCGCTATGCAAGCCAACGTTACTGATTAATTACCTTATTCCTTCACCTCTAACAGTTTTACAGACTTTATAATAAAATCACGGAATTTAGAATATACTTTAATAACATGATTCATCAGTTTGATATAATACTAATACGAAATCCAGAACCAAAGTACTCCCAGAACAGGTGTCACAATCTCACGGACTGTCTATGAATACTACAAATAGAAGTCTGAACAAAATACAAACATACATCTATCTCAGAAGTTAGTAAGAACATAATAAAAATGAAATATGAGGGGACGCCAAGGCCTGATGTAACGACCCGATCGATGGTTTTGTGTTCTAGGACCTCGTGCCCCTAAATGAGACTTCTCGTAGTTGTTTTTACTGATTTATGACTTTCGGGGACGGGTGGTTCGAGGTTTGGAGGAGTTTGGAGTAGTATAGGAACACTTAGTTCCCTAAGTTGGCCTTAAGGGCCAAGTTTGACTTCAGTAAACATTTTCAGTAAACAATCCCGAAATCAAGATTCAAAGATTCCGGTAGGTTCGTATGATGATTTCGGACTTGGGTGTGTGTTCGGAACGGGTTTTGGATGACCCGGGAATATTTCAGCGCCAAATAGTGAAATAAGAATTTCCTTAAGTTCAAATTGTGGTTTGCAATGTGTTTTTGTGTTATTGAGGTCCAAACGGAATTTTGAGATCGGGAATAGTTCCGTTATGTCATTTATGACTTGCTTGAAAAATTTGGTGTCATTCTAGGTAGTATAGATAGGTTTGCGCATTGTTAGCGAATTCAAAGAACATGAAGTTCTTAATTTTGATCCAATAGGTTTTGGGGTGTGATTTTTAGATTTAGCGCTATTTCGGACGTTCCGAAGGCTCGCGCGAGTCCGTTTTATGATTTGGGACTTGTTGGTATATTTGGACGGGGTCTCAGGTGGGCCCAAATGCCATTCAGGCATCGAGCGAGGCAAAAACCAGCCTAAAATGACTGCTGGTGCACCAGGTCTGGTGCGACCGTACCTGCGGAAGTCCAGTCTCGTAGTTGTTTTTACTGGTTTATGACTTGCGGGGACGGGTGGTTCGAGGTTTGGAGGAGTTTGGAGTAGTATAGGAACACTTAGTTCCCTAAGTTGGCCTTAAGGGCCAAGTTTGACTTCAGTCAACATTTTCAGTAAACGATCCCGAAATCGAGATCCGAAAATTCCAGTAGGTTCGTATGATGATTTCGTACTTGGGCGTGTGTTAGGAACGGGTTTTGGATGACCCAGGAACATTTCAGTGCCAAATAGTGAAATACGAATTTCCTTAAGTTCAAATTTAGGTTTGTAATGTGTTTTTGTGTTATCGAGGTCCAAACGGAATTTCGAGATTGAGAATAGTTCTGTTATGTCATTTATGACTTGCTTGCAAAATTTGGTGTCATTCCGAGTAGTATAGATAGGTTCGGCGCATTGTTAGCGAATTCAAAGAACATGAAGTTCTTAATTTTGATCCAATAGGTTTTGGGGTGTGATTTTTTGATTTAGCGCTATTTCGGACGTTCCGAAGGCTCGCGCGAGTCCGTTTTATGATTTGGGACTTGTTGGTATATTTTGACGGGGTCTCAGGTGGGCCAAATGCCATTCAGGCATCGAGCGAGGCAAAAACCAGCCTAAAATGACTGCTGGTGCACCAGGTCTGGTGCGACCGCACCTGCGGAAGTCCAGTCGCAGGTGCGAGACCGCTCATGTGGTCCTAGTCTCGCAAGTGCGACTCCTGAGGGAGTTTCCAATTTCCGAAGGTGTTGACCCCTTTCGGCAGAAGCAGAGCTGCAGGTGTGGAGTTCCCATCGCAGGTGCGAAACCAGGCCCCCTTTCCCTTCTCCGCAGGTGCGAAAAGCCTGTAGGCAGTGCACTTCGATTTAAACTCAGGACTTAGCCATTTTTGAACACTTCCTTCATTCTCGGGCGATTTTAGAGCATGCAAGGAGGGTATTCGACCTAGCTACTGTAAGGTAAGTAATTTCTACTATAAACTTAGCTTAATACTTGAATTCCTAGGTATATTAACACCTTAAATTAGTGGAAATCATGGGTTTAGAGTAAAACCTAGGTTTTGAGAAGTATGTGAAATTTCCAAGAAATATGTTACGGAATCGTACAAAAACCATATAATATTGATCCTTAGGCTATGGGTAAGTATTTCCTCCGGAAATTTCTGGAATCCGAGCATGTGGGCCCGGGGGTGTATTTTGGGATTTTACAATTTAAGTTGAAATAATTATTTAAAAAGGGAAATTTCGTACTTTTGAGTATAGATTGATTTATTTATGCAATTTTTGACTAGTTTCGAGTCCTTGGGCGATAAATTTGGAGTTTCGGGCTCGTTCTTGACTGGGAAAGTAGGCTTGACACGAGGTAAGTCTCCTTTCTAACCTCGTAAGAGGGAATTGTCCCCATAGGTGAATATAAATAGTTGCATGTCTTTATTTGTTGGGGCTACGCACGCACAAAGTGACGAGAGTCCGTGCATAGCTACTATTATGCCGTGTCGGGGAGTATAGGATTCAAAAGCATGCTTTATTTTCCGTAACTATAATCGTAAATGTTAATTTATGTTGCCTAATATCATTGAATTATTAAGTAAACATCTAGAAGGTTATATTCTGAAATTTATATTATGAAAACATTCTCAGTAAATATATTCTCTACTGAATTTATTGATTTGCTGTTATTTATGTGTATATATACGGGAACCCGCATCGCATGTATGATTCGCGAGCGGGGTAGCCCTACTATTATGTCAACCACGTCGTATGTTCGATTCGTGAGTCATGTAATAGATCCATCTATGGTTCGAGCTGTTCGACCTTCGGCATTGCATATTTATTTTTACGTTGCGTCAGCCATACGTTCACGACATGTTATGTGGTTGTTAGATGTTAGGTGTTCTGTGATTATGTATCTGTTAAATACCATGAGAAATGAAAACTAGGTAAATTGTATGCTAGAAAACTTGACACGTACATGTAATTGTAAAGAATATTTGATGTTCATGTCTTCATTATTATTCATAAATTGCCATTTGTTCTTAGCTTACACTTAAAACATATTATCCTGACCCTAGTAAGTGTCACGTCTACCTCTCGTCACTACTTCTTCGAGATTAGGCGGGATACTTACTGGGTACTTATTGTTTATGTACTCATGCTACACTCTGTACTTAATTGTACAGGTTCTGAGGCGGGTGCATCTGGGTATCAGCCCGGAGTTTGTCCTTGATACATTTACCTGGTCTAGACTCCACGGCGAGTTGCTTCTCTTGGCGACTCCCAGCAGCACTTTGGAGCTATCTTTTTTTTGCCATTTCTGTCTATACTTACTCATACAGTAGGAAGGACTTCTTATACTTTTGGTATTATTCTATTAGCTTCCTGTAGACTTGTGACACTAGTTGCTAGCGCACACGCTAGTAGACTTTATTTTGGGATGTAAATCGAAAATTTACAATTTAAAATTGTGGAAAAATCGAAATTTTTTTATTAGACACCTGTGATGTGATGTTGTCGTCACTAATCGAATGGAATGTGGTAAGTCTGTCGGTGCTATAGTTCTTAGGTTGCATTAGGTCATAGTATTGTGAATAAGTATTGAAGAAGCGACTGTAAGAGACCGTGATGGGCGGTGGTTCTGTACTGGATAAGTATTGATAATGAAGGCAGCTCGAGATAGATGATCTTTGGAGATTTTGAAGTCGTGGTGATCTGCTGGTTTAAGAGCTATAGAGAATGATATTTAATTGAGGCTAGGCGGTGGTTCCATTTCTAGGAAGCCACATGTAAGAAGCGGAAGTCAAGCAGTCGCAAAGTGGGGGAGCGGCAACATAGTGGTGAACAAGAAGTTATTGCCGTACATTTAATGGATGTCCATGATGAGCGGACGGGCTAGTAAAGTGGGTAAATGAAGCAGCGCGTAGGATGGGGTATTGATGTCCCAGAGAGTGTGCATTTCAGTGTTGTTGGAAGGTGTCCGTGGGTGATTTCCACAGGTGGGTCATATCCTATGAATAGGTTGGCGGTGGCATGGTTGGCAAGTTTCCGCGAGGGATTCTAGTGGCTATTCGGTAGGAGGTAGAATGCGTGAATGATGCTAGAGAATTGGAGTATTTAGGGAGTGCTAACAAGAGAATTTGGAAGAATTGGGCGGATTGATTGGGCAAGGTCATGTCAACAAAGGGGAAAGGATCTCAGCAGGGTCTACAGTGGCGCAAGGAGTAGCTTCGGGCTAAGTGGGGGAGTCCCACAACCTGCAGTTGGGTTGTAGGATTATGTTACCATGGGGTTGCAGAATGTCGGCGTGTTGGCATGTCATTACAGCTAAGGGAAAAGAGTAAAATGGTGATTGTGCGTGGGATTTGATTAATGTGTGCAAAAGTTGGCCTTGTTGGACCAGGGTTACGCTTTGAGAGATTCAGAATTTATGCTTAAGGCATAGGCGAGTGTAAGGGTAGTGACTCAGTCATGTACTTAATTGAAGGGACGTTCGTGTGCCAGAAGAGCCTTGGAGTTGATTGTATTCGGGGCCAGTCAGAGTGGGTAACTCTCAATAGCGGTCCTCGTAAATTCGAACGTTAAGAATGCGGCGTTTAAGGGTTTCAGGCAGCAGTATGATTGAGAATCGAGCTTTTTCAGAGTAATTTCTGAGAAAAAGGAAGATGGTTGGTGTGTTCTATGATATGTTTCACCATGCAGGATAACATTAGAGGAGTGAGAGAAATAAACTCTGGGTTGTAGAAAGATTTTCAAGAGGGTATGAGATAGGTTGCGGGATTTAGGTAGCATGGTCTCGTGAATCAAGGTCACTCGGGATGAGTGAGGGTTGAGTTTGTCATGAGTTGAAGGAAGTTACTATTATTCCTGAGGAAATTGAAGATGATTAAAAGAAGATAGATTGATTAGCCATGGTTGAAATGGCACATATGCGGCAGTGATCAGTTTCGTCAGTATGATTGAGATATGTGTGTGGTTTGCACAGTGTGTTCGATGTTTGACGGCCATCGTAACAGATTTAATTTGGGAGCATTCGAGTGTTGTGGCCTGTCAGGTGTAGGCGGATCCCGGAAGGTTTATGACGGTTCAGACCAGTACTTAAGGGTTTGCATGTTGGGTAATTGTGAGAATTCACTTTAGTGTTGTTATTGTTCTCCTGAATTGAGGTAAGTAAGAAGTTTCTATATGATGAGGTGTTTCCCCTGTTAGTGGTTCATGAGTTATGATGGAGTTCTTGCGCAATCTCACACTGGCATGTTAGGTGCGGTAAGTGGTATGTAACTCGAAGTAAGGAATCGAGATTGCGGTTCAGTGTTATCAAGGATGTCATGAGTCGGATGAGCAAGAAAAAGTTACTTGAAAGTTCAGAGTAAGCTGGCGTTATCTTTAGTGACACCAGAGATCGATATTCGGTGAGAGATGCTTTGTACGCTGGTCATGAGTTCTTAATGTGTTTTGCGGACTTAGTGTGGTCGGTGTTATGGATGTGCAGACTTGTTACCTCGTGGAAGGTCGTGGCAGCGTGACCACGGGAATATTTTATAGGTGTGACATGTAGTCACCTGATTTGTTGAAGATTTATACCAAGTATAAGGAAGTGCAATGTTGCTTATTTGAGGATTTATGCCTGGAAGGCGTTCAGTTCATTTGGTTATAGATTGCGGGGCGTTGTCCCGGCCATGATGGTTGTTCTTGCGTATTATGAGAGGAAGTGGGTTAATGTGGACCCAGGTAAGGCTACCGGCCTAATTCATTGCGAGCAGAATCGTCTTGAAGTGTATGAATGTATTCAAACGAGATTATGGGCTTCATGTGAGGCATATGTGTTCATTTTAGTATAGCGCTCCTGAAGGAGGGGTGTTGGAATATCAGGTGTTATTTCGTCTTCGTCAAATCCATGTAATATTATGATTGTGCTGTGTGAGTTGTGAAACGGCTTGATAATCTCTTATGTGTTGAGGTCCCGCGCAGTGGTGATGTTATGTGAGCAGGATAGCTCTTGAGATCTAGAGAATATATACATATATCGCACCTCAGTTGCGCTTGAGTTTTGTAGCATATGGACTTATCAGTCTCCCTAGGATGGTATTATGCACTTAGCGTGCTTGTGATCGATATTCAGTAATGTGTAATAGTGAGCAATTCAGCTCCGTGTATATTTACTTATGTGAATTTTATCTGTGGATCAGGTGGCACGTCGCCACGGGAATGTTATTTGGATCGGGTTGCACGCCGCAACAGTGTGATGATGAGTAAGGTTACTATATTTATTTTTCTTATGTTTTACTTCCTATTTTCTGAGGAAAGTTAATATTAGTTGCGTGAGTTGAATAGTCCCTTCCTGAGTCATTTATTATTTATCATGTTCGTGTTATGGCCTAATGGCACAATGTGGTATCATGTGAGGTTGTTGGTCATATTTGGGGTGATTTGTTGTCTGAACAGTTCATACTGGGTGAGAAGAGATTATTGGATCAGGGATCAGCGCGATAAGATTAAGCGGACTATATTAAAGAACAAATACCATTATTTGGTTCGTAATGAGGTGATGATTCTAGTCGAGAGGAGATATTCAATGATTTGTTAACTCGGCAGTTGATTATGAATTTCAATACATCTCCTCCATTGTGGTGGTATCGCTAGCATTATAGCAGGATGTATATATATCATGAGGTGCATTGGGAGCATCAGATTCGTGGAATTTTGGCTATTAAGGTTTAGGGAGTGTCATTGTAGTCAGATGATGAGTTATGCGGTACATGGTGCTGATTCAGCAAAGGTATGTAGTCATGTTCTGGAATATCGTGTGGTAGTTGATATGGTGCTTATATTGGAACTAAGCCTGGTAGAGAATTTCAAGTGTTGGAACTGGATTCTGAGCTTATGGTATGTATAAAAGAGGATATCTTCAGATTTGATCAAGCTTATGTACCCAACTAGGTTGTGGTAGCACGGGCAGGTGCTCGAGGTGTTAAATAGTGATTTCAGATAACTCCAGAGCAGTTCTTAGCATGTTTGAGGACGAACGTCTGTTTAAGTGGCAGATAATGTAACAACCCGACCGGTCATTTTTGAGCTCTAGCGCGTCGTTCAGTGGTTTGAGGCTGTGAGTAGCTTCGTTTCAGTTATTATGACCCGTGGCCGTGGTGGGAATTGAATTTCGGGAAGTTTAGAGTTAATTTGGAAAGAAAATTCTCAATTCAGAAGCCTTAAATTTGAAGAATCAACTAAGATTGGAATTTTGAGTAAACAATCTCCGAATCATGACTTGAAGGTTCCTGCAGATTCGTATGATGATTTGAGACTTGGGCGTATGTCCGGATCGGGTTTTGGATAACCCGAGAGTATTTCAGCGTATATTATGGAATATAGCATTTTAGAAGAATTTCATAAATTTGGGTTGTAAGGCATTGCAGTGTTATTGATGTCCGTTTAGGATTCCGAGCCTGGGAATAGCTCCGTATGATGATTCTGGAGTTGGGAGAACGATCATAAGTGAATGTGGATGTCCGTAGGTCGTTTTGAAGTCATTTGGCTAAAGATAGAAATTTAAAGGTTTTTGAGAAATCCGACCGGAAGTGGAAATTTTGATATCGAGGTCGGACTGCGATTCCGAAAGTTGGAGCAGGTCCGTAATGTCGAATATAACTTGTGTGCAAAATTTGAGATCAATCGGACGTGATTTGATAGGTTTTGGCATCGGATGTAGAAGTTGGAAATTTTTAAGTTCATAAAGTTTGAATTTTAGTGTGATTCGTGAATTCGGCGTTGTTTGATGTGATTTGAAGCCTTGAGCAAGTTCGTGGGATGTTATGGGACTGAATCGTGTGATAGGACGGGGTCTCGGAGGGCCTCGATTGTGTTTCAGGATGGTTTCGGGTCATTTTTGAGTGATATGCTATTGCTGTTTGCTGGTGTATCTAGTGTACAATGCGATCGCGGAGAAGAAATGAGAGGGCTGGAATTTTGGCCTGTGCGATCGCACTTGGAGGTATACAATCGCACAGAGGAGGATTTTGGGGACTGCTGCATTGGTCTATGCGATCGCAGGTGTAGTTGTGCGATCGCACAGAGGGAAAGTTTGAGGCTACAAACTTATGGCTTGTACGATCGCAAGGTTTAGTGTGTGATCGCAAAGTGTATGATTAGGGGCTTGTGGAACTTCGCCTGTGCAAACGCAGGTACTGTGTCGTGAACGAACTAAGTGAATTGGTGAGACAACATAGTTGGCCTATGCGATCGCAGAGCATGTTGTGCGATCGCATAGGGGGTCTCCTGGGAAGTGTGTTATTTTTAACGGGATTTTGGCCATTTCTTCATTTCTTCACTTGGTGTGGGCGATTTGGAGGAGCTTCAAGAGGGGATTTCCGTCAAGCATTACTAGGTAAGCAATTTCTTTACCCATATTTGGATAGTTTTGGCGCGTTGTGTATCGATTTGAGTCATCGGAAGGGCTTGGAAGCCGTTATGGAATTTCGGAGTGAGGTAAGTCTCCTTTCTAACTTTGTGAGGGGGAATTGTCCCCCTAGGTGAACTAATTAAGTATGTGCTACTATCTGTGGGGGCTACGTACACACGAGGTGACGGGAGTCCGTGCGTAGCTACTATTGAGCCATGGCCGGGTAGTCTAGGACCCACTAGCATGTCTTACTTGTTGTACTTGTGATCTTGCCAGTAATATTAGACCGCTAATATGATCGAAATAATGAATTGAATCCCTAAGAAGAGTAGAGTTCATTTTCTTAATCACCTAGAAAGAGAATTGATTCCTCCGTGGATAATTGTGTTCCTGATAAGGTTATATTATTGAATATTATTGAACTTGGCAAATGAGTTTCAAAACAAAGACTTAAAAGCTTTTTTCCATGTTCCTTTAAGAAGAATTTTACCACTTTCCTGAGTAACTGCTTTCTTGATAAAAATATGGATTTATTATGTGAATATGTGTACATATGAGCACCTGAGTCGCATGTATCATTCGCGAGCAGGCTAGCATTATTATTTTTATGTTGACCGTGACACATGATCGATTCGCCAGTGGGGAAAAATAGATGCATCTATGGTTCGAGCCGTTCGACCATTCGGCAGTGCACAATTTATTATTGTTGGTCCGCGTCGTTCGACCCTTGACATTGCTTGCGCATGATATTTACTACGTATTTGCTGTGATTTTGCTTGATTAATGGCCTGGAATTTTAAGTTGTCAACTGAAATGAGAGAGATTTAAAGTTATTAAAATTTTGGAAGAAGTTGTACCTTCCCGTTGATTATTGGTTATTTGATTAAATCACCCATGTTTGATTAGTTTTTATTGGAATGACGAAGAGTTAAAGTGTTAAATGTGGAAGGGTTGATACTATATATTCCTGATTTTAATAAATTGCCTATGATAATCATGCTTAGTGTCACACTTGAATATACTAAATTGACCTATAGCAAGTGTCTAATTCGACCTCTCATCACTACCTCTCTGAGGTTAGGCGGGCGATTTTGGAGACTTAGGCGAGCTGCATCATCCGGTGGCAATCCACAGCTGGCAGAGTCTCCCTCGTATTGTATTACATTATTTTAATTTCCTTGTTCACTTGTATTTCGTTCAAGCTTATAGAAATGGTAAAATTCTTAGAAATTGCTCAGGTACTTATGACACCGAGTTCTGGGATATGTATGGGATGTATTTTATAAAAAAAAATGGAATATTAAATTGTTGTATTTACTTAACGGATTTTGTTTAGTTATTACGTAACAAGTTAAAGACAATGATTTCAAAAATGTTAAAACAGGAATCTATTTCAACTAATTAAAGATTGGCGTGCATGACAGTGGTGTCCGGCGCCATCACGACCTTATGGATTTTGGGTCATGAACAAAATGCTCTAGGTTATCTATTTCTACTTAATGTCCCAAAGATTAAGTTAAGCAAGTGTTGAAAAATGTCTGTTTTTGGTAAACTACATGGAACTCACTAGTGGGAAATGGTTGTCTTGCCTGACAGAGGTGTTGGGCGCCATCGCGACCTGGGTTGGGATTTGGGTCGTGACAACATGGTATCAGAGAGGTAGGTTCACGCATGTCTCACGGGTTACAAGCAAACCCAATAAAGTCTTGTGGATCGGTACACAGACGTCTGTATTTATCTTCGAGAGGCTATAGGGTATTAGGAAATTTCTCTTTATTCATCTTCTATCGTGCAATTTATGGTATACTAAATCTCACTCTTCTGTTCTCTCACAAATGGTGAGGACGCCCGCAGCCGATGTTCCGTACCCGGAAGGGGCCGCTACCCCCGTCATCTGAGGTCGTGGTAGAGGCCGGGGGAGGGCACTGGCCCGAGGTAGGGGACGAGGATGTCCCAAGACTGTACCAGTTATACCCCCAGCGGATCCAGTAGAGGATCCCATCACTGAGAAGCAGAGCGAGGTGCCCGCAACAAATACTTCCCTTTTGGACCATATGACAGCTCCAGGATTTCAGGAGGTCATGGGGCGTATGATGATGTTCATAGAAACCATGACGTAGGCTAGTTTATTTCCAGCCGATTCGGTACCATCTCAGGCGGGAGGGGGAGCATAGACCCCTACGGTACAAGCCGCCGGACATGCAGAAGCAGTATATCAGACCCCGGGTACACTGCCCGTGGGCGGGATTCAGCCAGTGGTAGCAGCAGCAGCACCTGAGCCCAGACTAGCTACGGACGGTGATCCGCAGAAGTTATTAGACAGATGGACAAGACTTCACCCTCCTGTCTTCGAAGGTGAGCACCATGAGGATGCTCAGGACTTTATTGATATGTGCAAGGACAGACTGCACAACATGAGGATACTGGAGTCCCATGGAGTTAACTTCACTACTTTTCAGCTAGAGAGCAGGGCCCGCAGATGGTGGCAGTCCTACATTCTTGGCAGACCAACAGATTCTCCTCCCCTCACTTGGGAGCAGTTCACTTGGTTATTCCTGGATAGATATATCCCACCATCTGAGAGGGAAGAGCTGCGGTATTAGTTTGAGCAGCTGGAGAAGGGTCAGATGTCAGTGACTAACTACGAGGGTAGGTTTTCTGAGTTATCTCGTCATGCACTCATGATACTTCCTACCGAAGCAGAGAGAGTGCAGAGATTTGTAGCCGGGTTACACTCAGGCACTAGGGCCAACATGGCCCGAGAGGTGGAGATGGGGACTCCTTATCAGCTTGTGGTAGAGATTGCTTGCAAGATTGAGGGTTATCGGTCGAGGAGCAGAGAGCAGGGGCAGCAGGATGAGAGGGCTAGATTTTTTGAAGATTTCAGAGGTGCTCTAGCCAGGGGCAGACGCCAGTTTGGTAGGGGCCAGTCCAGTAGGCCCCCATATTCGGCACCACCACCACCTCCCGGTAGTGCTCCCCACGAGGCCTTATTTCAGTGTTATTCCAAAGAGTTCTTATCGCCCACCGTCCATTCAGGGTTCCTCCGGTGGGTATTCTGGTCATCAGGGGTCTACCAGCCCTTATTTCAATGCCATTCCAGAGAGTTCATACCGTCCTCCAACTATTCAGGGTCCTTCAGGGCAGCAGGCGTGCCGAGAGGTTGTTATGAGTGCGGGGATCCAGGCCATATCAACAGGACTTGTCCCAGGCTTTAGGGCAAGGCCGTGCAGCAGATTCATCAGCCTATGATTACAGCACCGGCAGTTTGACCACCCAGAGGTGGAGGACAAGTTAGTAGAGGTCGTCCTAGAGGTGGAGGTCAGGTAGGGGGAGCCCCTCCAGTTCGTGTTTACTCCGGTGGAGGCCAGTTGTCCAGCGCTACAACAAGATTCTATTCTATTTCGGCCAGATCAGATGCAGTGGCCTCAGATGTCGTGATCACATGTATTATTTGATCCAGGGCCCACTTATTCATATGTATCGACCTTATTTGCTCATTCCCTGGATATTCTTCGTGAGTCCTTAGGTACTCTTATTTATGTGTCCACTCCTGCGGGTGATTTTGTGGTTGTAGACCGGATTTATCTGTCCTGTTTAGTTACATTTTGTGGGTTCGAGTCCAGAGCAGACCTCGTGTTGCTTGATATGGTTGATTTTAAGGTTATCTTGGGCATGGATTGGCTGTCTCCCTATCATGCCTTTCTAGATTGCCATGCCAATACTGTTACTCTAGCCATGCCCGAGTTGCCGAGATTGGAGTAGAGAGGCTCCTCAGTTAGTGTCGCTAGTCGGATTATTTCGTTCCTGAAGGCTCGGCATATGGTTGAGAAGGGTTGTTTGGCTTCTCTTGCTTATATGCAGGACACCACCGTCGAGTATCTGATGATTGATTCAGTGCCAGTGGTTCGAGAGT
The DNA here is from genome assembly GCA_005239525.1 of Nicotiana knightiana. Classification (NCBI taxonomy): domain Eukaryota; kingdom Viridiplantae; phylum Streptophyta; class Magnoliopsida; order Solanales; family Solanaceae; genus Nicotiana; species Nicotiana knightiana. Next base: position 14,193 of record ML433782.1, on the reverse strand, counting down.
TTGATTGTGTATGCCCTTCAGACCTTCCAGGCATGCCACCGGATAGTGACGTTGATTTATGCAATTGACTTAGCTCCAGGCACCCAGCCCATATCTATTCCCCCATACCGTATGGTTCCGAAGGAACTGAAGGAACATCTTGAGGAGTTGTTAGCTAAGGGGTTTATCAGACCGAGCGTATTGCCTTAGGGTGCTCCAGTGTTATTTGTGAAGAAGAAGGATGGGATTATGTGGATGTGTACTGACTACCACTAGTTCAACAAGGTCACCATCAAGAACAGGTATCCATTGCCATGTATCGATGATTTGTTTGACCAGTTGAAGGATGCTCGGGTGTTTTCTAAGATTTACTTGAGATCGGGGTACCATCAGCTGAAGATTCGGGACTCGGATGTTCCGAAGACTGTCTTTCGTACGAGATATGGTCATTACGAGTTCATGGTGATTTACTTTGGCTTGACTAATGCCCCAGCAACATATATGGACATGATGATTAGAGTGTTCATGCCTTATATTGATTCTTTTTTCATTGATGACATTCTGATTTACTCACGTAGCCTGGGGGAGCACGGGCAGCATCTTACAGTTGTGCTCCAGACCTTGCGAGAATAGAAGTTGTATGCTAAGTTCTCCAAGTGTGACTTTTTGTTGGATTCTGTGGCATTCTTGGGGAATGTGGTATCCGAAGAAGGTAGCAAGGGTGATCCTAAGAAGATTGAGGCAGTTCAGGAGCTTATTAGGTCTAGCAGATTATTATTGCCGATTTGTGGAGGGTTTTTCATCCATTGCAGCTCCTCTGACTAGATTGACCCAGAATAATGCCCCATTCGATGGTCCAACGAGTGTGAGGAGAGCTTTCAGAAGCTCAAGACATCATTGAACTCAACACCAGTTCTAGTGTTGCCTTCTGCTTCTGGGATGTATATGGTTTAGTGTGATGCTTCACGCGTTGGGTTGGGTTATGTGTTCATGCAGGAGGGGCGAGTTATTTAATATGCTTCACAGCAAGTGAAAGTTCATGATTAGAATTACCCTATGCACGATCTGGAGTTTGCGGCGATTGTTCATGCTCATAAGATTTTTAGGCATTACTTGTATGGGGTGCCTTGTGAGGTTTGTACAGATCATCGCACTCTGCAGTACTTGTTCAAGCAGAGGGATCTTAATTTGAATCAGCGCAGGTGGCTTGAGTTGATGAAGGATTATGACATCACCATTCTTTATCATCCGAGCAAAGCGAATGTGGTAGCGAATGCCTTAAGCAGGAAGGAAGAGAGTATGGGTAGTTTGGCTTTCGTTTAAGTAGAGGAGAGACCTCTAGCTTTGGACATTCAGTCCTTGTCTAATCGCCCGGTGAGCTTGGACCTTTCCGAGCCCAGCCGGGTTCTTGCATGTGTGATGGCCCAATCTTCATTATTGGGGGAGATCAAGACTCGGCAGTATGATGATCCTCACTTGGTGGCTCTCCGGGATACAGTGGTACAGGGTGGTGCCCCCAATGTTGATGGCCTAAGGGAGAGGATTCTAGAGAAGGCTCATACTTCTTGGTATTCTATTCTCTTGGTGTTACGAAGACGTATCGCGACTTGAGGAAACATTTCTAGTGGAGACGGATGGATAAAGACATAGTGGTGTATGTAGCTAGGTTCATAAATTGCCAGCAGGTTAAGTATGAGCACCAGAAGCCAGGAGGCCTACTTTAGCAGATGTCTATACATGAGTGGAAATGAGAGCGCATCACTATAGACTTCGTGGTTGGATGCCTCTGACCTTACGGAAGGTTGATGCAGCTTGAGTCATTGTGGATAAGTTGACCAAGTCGGCACATTTCATTCTAGTAGCTACTACTTATACTTCTGAGAGGTTGGCCCAGATCTAGATTCGGGAGATAGTTCGGTTGCACGGTGTGCCTGTGTCCATTATATCAGATCGAGGTCCTTAGTTCACCTCAAACTTTTGGAGAGCCGTGCAGAGTGAGTTAGGCACCCAGATAGAGCTCAGCACAGAATTCCACCCTCAGACCGACGGGCAGTCGGAGCGGACAGTTCAGATATTGGTGGACATGCTCAGAGCATGTGTGAGTGACTTTGGAGGGCAGTGGGACCAGTTCTTGCCTTTGGCCGAGTTTGCTTATAATAATAGTTATCAGTCCAGCAATGAGATGGCTCCATTTGAGGCCTTGTATAGTCGGCGATGTCGTTCTCCCATCGGGTGGTTTGAGCCTGGCGAGGCTAAGCTATATGGCATCGATCTGGTAAATGATGCTTTGGAGCAGATGAAGTTGACTCAAGAGATACTTCACACAGCTCAGTCTAGACAGAAGAGTTACACGGATCAGAAGGCGCGTGATGTATCATTTATGGAGGGCGAGAAGGTTCTATTGAAGGTCTCGCCGATGAAGGATATTATGAGGTTTGGGAAGAATGGAAAGCTGAGGCTGAGGTTTAAAGGCCCATTTGAGGTGTTGAGACGAATTTGGGGACGTTTCTTATGAGCTTACTTTACCTCCCAGTTTATCAGGGGTTTATCCAATGTTTCATGTGTCTATGATCTGAAGGTATCACGCCGACTTCTCTCACGTGGTAGATTTCAGTACCATTCAGCTAGATGAGAGGTTGGGTTATGAGGAGGAGCCACCTGCTATCATTGACAAGCAGGATCGCCAGTTGAGATCCAAGAGGTTTCCGTCGTAAAGGTCCAATGGAGGTCCAACCAGTAGAGGAGGCGACTTGGGAGTTCGAGGAGGACATGCAAAGCAGATATCCACACTTATTTAGCACTACAGGTATGATTCTAGGCCCGTTCGAGGACGAACGTTTGTTTAAGAGGTAGAGAATGTAAGGACCCGAACGGTCATTTTGTGTTTTAGGACACCGCTCCCCTAAATGATACTTCCCGTAGTTGTTTTTGCTGATTATGACTTGCGAGGACTGGTGGTTCGAGGTTTGGAGGAGTTTGGAGTAGTATAGGAACACATAGTTCCCTAAATTGGCCTTAAAGGCCAAGTTTGACTTCAGTCAAGATTTTCAGTAAACGACCCCGACAATGAGATCCGAAGATTCCAGTAGGTTCGTATGATGATTTCGTACTTGGGCGTGTGTTCGGAACGGACTTTGGATGATCCGAGAATATTTCGGTGCCAAATAGTGAAATAAGAATTTCCTTAAGTTCAAATTGAGGTTTGGAACGTGTTTTTGTGTTATCGAGGTCCAAATGGAATTTCGAAATCGGGAATAGTCCTGTTATGTCATTTATCACTTGCTTGCAAAATTTGGTGTCATTCCGAGTAGTATAGATATGTTCAGCGCATTGTTAGCGAATTCAAATAACTTAAAGTTCTTAAGTTTGATCCAATAGGTTTTGTTGTTTCGGACGTTCCGAAGGCTCGAGCGAGTCTGTAGTATGATCCAATAACTTTAAATGATTGCTCGTGCACCAGGTTTGGTGCGAATGCACCTGCGGAAGTCCAGTCGCAGGTGCGAGACCGCTCCTGCGATCCCAGTCTTGCAGGTGCAACTCCTGAGGGAGTTGCCAATTTCTGCAGGTGTGGGCCCCTTTCTGTAGAAGCGGAGCCCCAGGTGCGGACTTTCCATCGTAGGTGCGAAACCATGCCCCATTTCCCTTCTCCGCAGGTGCGATACTTTCTCGCAGATGCGAGATCGCAGGTGCGAAAAACCTGTAGGCAGTGCACTTCGATTTAAACTCGAGACTCAGCCATTTTTGAACATTTTCTTCATTATTGGGCGATTTTGAGAGCATGCAAGGAGGGTATTTGACATAGCTACTATAAGGTAAGTAATTCCTACTATAAACTTAGCTTAATACTTTAATTTCTAGGTAGATTAACACCTTAAATTAGTGGAAATCATGGGTTTAGACTAAAAACTAGGTTTTTGACAAAAAGGTGAAATTTCCAAGAAATGTGTTACGGAATCGTACAAAAACCATATAATATTTATCCTTAGGCTATGGGTAAGTATTTCCTCCGGAAATTTTCGGGATCCGAGCATGTGGGCCGGGGGTGTATTTTGGGATTTTGCAATTTAGGTTGAAATAATCATTTAAATAGGGAAATTTCGTACTTTTGAGTATAGATTGCTTTATTTATGCAATACTTGACTAGTTTCGAGTCCTTGGGAAACAAATTTGGAGTTTTGGGCGCGTTCTTGACCCGGAAAGTAGGCTTGACACGAGGTAATTCTCCTTTCTAACCTCGTAAGAGGGAATTGTCCCCATAGGTGAATATAAATAGTTTCATGTCTTTATTTGTGAGGGCTACGCAAGCACGAAGTGACGAGAGTCAGTGCGTAGCTACTATTATGCCGTGTCGGGGAGTTTAGAATTCACAAGCATGCTTTATGTGCCGTAACTATAATCATAAATGTTAATTTAGGTTGCCTAATATCATTGAATTATTAAGTGAGCATCTAGGAGGTTACATTCTGAAATTTATATTATTGAAACCTTCTCTGTAAGTATATTCTTTACTGAATTTCTTGATTTCCTGTTATTTATGTGTATATATACGGGAACCGGCGCCGTATGTATGATTCGTGAGCGGGGTAGCCCTGCTATTATGTCAACCGCGTCACATGTTCGATTCATGAGCGGTGTAATAGATGCATCTATGGTTCTAGCTTTTCGACCCTTCGGTAGTGCACATTTATTTTTACGTTGCGTCAGCCATACATTCATGGCATGTTATGTGCTTGTTAGATGTTGGGTGTTCCGTTATTATGTATCTGTTAAATACCATGAGAACTGAAAACTAGGTAAATTGTATGTTAGAAAACTTGACACGTACAGGTAATTGTAAAGAATATTGGATGTTCATGTCTTCATTATTATTCATAAATTGCCATTTCTGCTTTGCTTACGCTTAAAACATATTATTCTAACCCTAGTGAGTGTCACGTCTACCTTCGTCACTACTTCTTAGAGATTAGGCAGGATACTTACTGGATACATATTGTTTATGTACTCATGCTACACTCTGTACTTAATTGTACAAGTTATGAGGCGGGTGTATCTGGGTATCAGCCCAGAGTTCATCCTTGAAACATTTACCTTGTCTAGACTCCATGGTGAGCTGCTTCTTTTGGCGACTCCCAACAGCACTTTGGAGCTATTTTTTGCCATTTTTGTCTATTCTTACTCAGACAGTAGGACGGACTTCTTATACTTTTGGTTTTATTCAATTAGCTGCCTGTAGACATGTGACAGTAGTTCCTGGCACACACGCTAGTAGACTTTATTTTGGGATGTAAATCAAAAATTTACAATTTCATGATTTTCTATTTTTGTATAAAATTCTCTAAGTTATGTGTTTCTATTTAATGTCCCAAAGATTAAGTTAAGCAAGTGTGGAAAAATGTTTTGTTTTTGGTAAACTGCATGGAACTCACTAAAGGGAAATTGTTGGCTTACCTGACTGAGGCGTTGGGTGCCATCGCGTCCTGGGTTGGGATTTGGGTCGTGACAACATGGTATCAGAGCTCTAGGTTCACATAGGTCTCATGAGTTACAGGCAAACCCAATAGAGTCTTGCAGATCGGTACGGAGACGTTTGTGTTTATCTTCGGAAGGCTATAGGGTGTTAGGAAATTTCTGTTTATTCATCTTCTATCGTGCAATTGACAGTATACTAAATCTCACTCTTATGTTCTCTCACAAATGGTAAGGACGCCTGCAACCAATGTTACGGACCCGGGAGGGGCCGCTACTCCCGTCATCCGACGCCGTGGCAGAGGCCGGGGGGCAGGGGGGCACCGGCCCGAGGTAGGGGACGAAGTTGTCCCAAGACTGTACCAGTTATACCCCTAGCGGATCCAGTAGAGGATCCCATCACTGAGGAGCAGAGCGAGATGCCCGCAACAAATCCTTCCCCTTTGGACGTTATGACAACTCCAAGATTTCGAGAGGTCATGGCCCGTATGATGAGGTTCATGGACACCATGACGCAGGCTGGTTTATTTCCAGCCAATCCGGCCACATCTCGGGGGGGAGGGGGAGCACAGACCCCTACTGTACAGGCCGCCGAACATGCAGCAGTTGTATATCAGACCCCGGGTACACTGCCCCTCGCGGGGTTCAGCTAGTGGCAGCAGCAACACTTGAGCCCAGATCAGCTACAGACGGCAAACCGCATAAGTTATTAGACAGATGGACCAGACTTCACCCTCCTGTCTTCGGAGGTGAGCGCCACGAGGATGCTCAGGACATTATTGATAGGTGCAGGGACAGAATGCACAACATGAGGATACTGGAGTCCCATGTAGTTGACTTCACTACTTTTGAGCTAGAGGGCAGGGTCCGCAGATGGTGGCAGTCTTACATTCTTGGAAGACCGGCAGATTATCCTCCCCTCACTTGGGAGCAGTTCACTCAGTTATTCATGGAAAGATACATCCCACTCTCTGAGAGGGAAGAGCTGCGGTATCAGTTTGAGAAGTTGGAGCAGGGTCAGATGTCAGTGACTAACTACGAGGCTAGGTTTTCTGAGTTGTCTCGTCATGCACTCATGATACTTCCTACTGACGCAGAGAGAGTGCGGAGATTTGTAGCCGGGTTACACTCAGGCGTTAGGGCCAACATGGCCTGAGAGGTGGAGATGGGGACTCCTTATCAGCTTGTGGTGGAGGTTGCTCGTAGGATTGAGGGTTATCGGTCGAGGAGCAGAGAGCAGGGCAAGTAGGATAAGAGGGATAGATTTTTTGGAGATTTCAGAGGTGCTCCAGCCAGGGGTAGAGGCCAGTTTGGTAGGGGCCAGTCTAGTACGCCCCCATATTCGGCACCACTACAACCTCCCCGTGGTGCTCCCACGAGGCCTTATTTCAGCGCTATGCCGGAGAGTTCTTATCGCCCACCAGCCATTCAGGGTTCCTCCGGTAGGTATTCTGGTCATCAGGGGTCTACCAGCCATTATTTCAGTGCCATGGCAGAGAGTCCATACTGTCATCCAACTATTCAGGGTCCTTTAGGGAAGCAGGCTATGGTGCCTAGAGGTTGTTATGAGTGCGAGGATCCAGTCCATATTGAGAGGACTTGTCCCAGGCTTCGGGGCAAATCCGTGCAGTAGAGTCATCAGCCTATGATTACAGAACCGGCAATTCGGCCATCCAGAGGTGGAGGGCAGGCTGGTAAAGGTCGTCCTAGAGGCGGAGGCCAGTCGTTCAGCGCTCCACGCAGATTCTAGTCTATTCCGACCAGATCAGATGTAGTGGCCTCAGACGCCATGATCACATGTATTATTTCAGTTTGTGATAGAGATACATCGGTACTATTTGATCCAGGGTCCACTTATTCATATGTATCAACCGTATTTTCTCATTTCCTGGATATTCCTCGTAAGTCCTTGAGTACTCCTATTTATGTGTCCACTCTTGTGGGTGATTCTGGGATTCTGGACCGAATTTATTGGTCCTGTGTGGTTACATTATGTTGGTTTGAGTCCAGAGAAGACCTCCTATTGTTTGATATGGTTGATTTTGAGGTTATCCTTGGCATGGGTTGGCTATCTCCCTATCATTCCTTTCTAGATTGCCATGCCAAGACTGTTACTCTAGCCATGCCCGAGTTGCCGAGATTGGAGTGGAGAGGTTCCTCAGTTAGTACCGCTAGTCGGGTTATTTCCTTCATGAAGGCTCGACATATGGTCGAGAAGGGTTGTTTGGCTTATCTTGCTTATGTACGGGACACCACCGTCGAGTTTCTGACGATTGATTCAGTGCTAGTAGTTCGAGAGTTTGATGATGTATTCCCTTCAGACCTTCCAGGCATGCCACGGGATCATGACATTGATTTCTGCATTGACTTAGCTCCAAGCACCCAGCCCATATCTATTCCCCTATATTGTATGGCTCTGAAGGAATTGAAGGAACAACTTGAGGAGTTGTTAGCTAAGGGGTTTATCAGACCGAGCGTATTGCCTTGGGGTGCTCCAGTGTTATTTCTGAAGAAGAAAGATGGGACTATACGGATGTGTATTAACTACCACCAGTTGAGCAAGGTCAACAGCAAGAACATGTATCCGTTTCTGCATATCGATGATTTGTTTGACAATTTGCAGGGTGCTCGGGTGTTTTCTAAGATTGACTTGATATCGGGCTACCATCAGCTGAAGATTCGGGACTCGGATGTTCCGAAGATTGCTTTTCGTACGAGATATGGTCATTACGAGTTCCTGGTGATGTACTTTAGCTTGACTAATGCCCCAGCAATATTTATGGACTTGATGAACAGAGTGTTCAGGCCTTGTACTGATTCTTCTTTCATTGTCTTCATTGATGACATTGTGATTTACTCATGTAGCCTGGGGGAGCACGAGCAGCATCTTAGAGTTGTGCTCCAGACCTTGCGAGAAGAGAAGTTATATGCTAAGTTCTCCAAGTTTGAGTTTTGGTTGGATTATGTGGCATTCATAGGGTATGTGGTATCCGGAGAAGGTATCAAGGTTGATCCTAAGAAGATTGAGGCATTTCAGAGTTGACTACGTCCTACTTCAACTACAGAGATCAAGAACTTCTTATGTCTAGCAGGTTATTATCGCCTATTTGTGCAGGGTTTTTCATCCATTGCAGCTCCTCTGACTAGTTTGACCTAGAATAATGCCCCATTTCGATGGTCTGACGAGTGTGAGGCGAGCTTTCATAAGCTCAAGATAGCATTGAGCTCAGCACCAGTTCTAGTATTTCCTTCCGGCTCTCGGATGTATACGGTTTATTATGACGCTTCACGCATTGGGTTGGGTTGTGTGTTGATGCAGGAGGGGCGAGTTATTGCATATGCTTCACGACGGCTGAAATTTCATGAGAAGAATTACAGTGTGCACGATCTGGAGTTGGCGGAGATTGTTCATGCTCTTAAGATTTGGAGGCATTACTTGTATGGAGTGCCTTGTGAGGTTTATACAGATCACCACACTCTACAACACTTGTTCAAGCAGAGGGATCTTACTTTGAGGAAGCATAGGTGGCTTGAGTTGCTGAATGATTATGACATCACCATTATTTATCATCCGGGAAAAGCGAATGTAGTAGCGGATGCCTTAAGCAGGAAGGCGAAGAGTATGGGTAGTTTGGCTTTCATTTCAGCAGAGGAGAGACCTCAATCTTTGGACATTCAATCATTGGCTAATCGCCTGGTGAGGTTGGACCTTTCTGAGCCCAGCCGGGTTCTTTCATGTGTGATTACCTAGTCTTCATTATTGGGGGAGATCAAGACTCGGCAGTATGATGATCTGCACTTGGTGGATCTCCGGGATACAGTGGTACAGGGTGGTGCCAAATAGGTTTTTATTGGCGAGGATGGTGTTCTAAGACTTCAGGGTTGCTGTTGTGTCCCCAATGTTAATGGCCTGAGGGAGAGGATTCTAGAGGGGGCTCATAGCCCTCGGTATTCTATTCATCCTGATGCTACGAAGATATATCGCGAATTAAGGCAGCATTACTGGTGGAGACGGATGAAGAACGACATAGTGGAGTATGTAGCTAGGTGCTTAAATTGCCATCAGGTTAAGTTTGAGCACTAGAGGCCAGGAGGCCTACTTCGACAGATGCCTATACCTAAGTAGAAATGAGAGCGCATCACTATGGACTTCGTGGTTGGATTGCTTCGGACCTTGCGGAAGGTTGATGCAGTTTGGGTCATTGTGGACAGGTTGACCTAGTCGGCACATTTCACTATAGTAGCTACTACTTATACTTCTGATAGCTTGGCCCAGATCTACATTCGACAGATAGTTCGGTTGCACAATGTGCGTGTGTCCATTATATCCGTTCAAGGTCCTAAGTTCACCTCACATTTCAGAAGAGTCGTGCAGAGTGGGTTAGGCACCCGGTTAGAGCTCAGCATAGCATTCCACCCTCAGACCGACGGGCAGTCGGAGCGAATAGTTCAAATATTAGAGGACATGCTCAGAGCATGTGTGATTGACTTTGGAGGTCAGTGGGACCAGTTCATGCCTTTGGCCGAGCTTGCTTATAATAATAGTTATCAGTCCAGCATTGAGATGGCTCCATTTAAGGCCTTATATGGTCGGCAATGTCGTTCTCCTATCGGGTGGTTTGAGCCTGGCGAGGCTAAGCTATATGGCACCGATTTGGTAAAGGATGCTTTGGAGAAGGTGAAGTTGATTCAGGAGAGACTCCACACCGCTCAGTCCAGACAGAAGAGTTACGCAGATCAGAAGGCGCGTGATGTATCATTTATGGAGGGCGATAAAGTTCTGTTGAAGGTCTCACCGATGAAGGGTATTATGAGGTTTGGGAAGAAGGGCAAGCTGAGCCCCAGGTTTATAGGCCCATTTGAGGTGTTGAGATGAGTTGGGGAGGTTGGTTATGAGCTTTCTTTACCTCCAAGTTTATCAGGGGTTCATCCTGTCTTTCATGTGTCCATGCTCCGGAGGTATCACACCGACTTCTCTCACGTGGTAGGTTTCAGTACCATTCAGCTAGATGAGAGGTTGGGTTATGAGGAGGAGCCAGTTGCTATCATTGACAGGGAGGATCGCCAGTTGAGGTCCAAGAGGGTTTCTGATGTAAAGGTCCAGTGGAGGGGCCAACCAGTCGAGGAGGCGACTTGGGAGTCCGAGGAGGACATGTGGAGCAGATATCCACACTTATTCAGCACTCCAGGTATGATTCTAGACCCATTCGAGGACGAACATTTGTTTAAGTGGTGGAGAATGTAACGACCCGACCGGTCATTTTGTGTTCTAGGACCCCATGCCCCTAAATGAGACTTCCCGTAGTTGATTTTACTGATTTATGACTTGCGGGGACTGCTGGTTCGAGGTTTGGCGGAGTGTGGAGTGTTGTAGGAACGCTTAGTTCCCTAAGTTGACCTTAAAGGCCAAGTTTGACATCAGTCAACATTTTATGTAAACGACCCCAGAATCGAGATCCGAAGATTCCAATAGGTTCTTATGATGATTTCGGACTTGGGCGTGTGTTCACAACATGTTTCAGATGACCCGGGAACATTTCAGCGCCTAATAGTGAAATAAGAATTTCCTTAAGTTCGAATTGAGGTTTGGAACGTGTTTTTGTTTTATCGAGGTCCAAACGGAATTCCGATACCGGGAATAGTTCCATTATGTCATTTATTACTTGCTTGTATAATTTGGTGTCATTCTGAGTAGTATAGATAGATTCAGCGCATTGTTAGCGAATTCAAAGACCTTGAAGTTCTTAAGTTTGATACAATAGGTTTTGGGGTATGAATTTTAGATATAGCGCGGTTTCGGACGTCCCGAAGGCTCAAGCGAGTCCGTAGCATGATTTGGGACTTGTTCGTATATTTAGACGGGGTCTCGGGTGGGCCCAGATTCTATTCAGGCATCGAGCAAGGACAAAACCAGCCTAAAATGACTGCTGGTGCACCAAGTCTGGTGCGACCGCACCTGCGGAAGTCCAGTCGCAGGTGCAAGACCGCTCCTGCGGCCCCAGTCTCGCAGGAGCGACTCCTGAGGGAGTTGCCAATTTCTGCAGGTGCGGGCCGCTTTCCCCAGAAGCGGAGCCGCATGTGCGGACTTCTCATCGCAGGTGCGAAACCAGGCCCCCTTTGCCTTCTCCGCAGGTGCGAGACTTTCTCGCAGATGCGAGACCGCATGTGCGAAAAGCCTGTAGGCAGTGCACTTCGATTTAAACTCGGGACTTAACCATTTTTGAACACATTCTTCATTCTTGGGCGACTTTGAGAGCATGCAAGGAGGGTATTCGACCTAGCTACTGTAAGGTAAGTAATTCCTACTATAAACTTAGCTTAATACTTGAATTTATAGGTAGATTAACACCTTAAATTAGTGGAAATCATGGGTTTAGAGTAAAACCTAGGTTTTTGACAAAAATGGGAAATTACCAAGAAATGTGTTACGAAATCGTACAAAAACCATAAAATATTGATCCTTAGGCTATGGGTAAGTATTTCCTTCGGAAATTTCCAGAATCCTAGCATGTGGGCCCGGGGGTGTATTTTGGGATCTTGCAATTTATGTTGATATAATCATTTAAATAGGGAAATTTCATACTTTTGAGTATAGATTGATTTATTTATGTAATATTTTACTAGTTTCGAATCCTTGGGCGACAAATTTGGAGTTTCGGGCGCGTTCTTGACCCGGAAAGTAGGCTTGACACGAGGTAAGTCTCCTTTCTAACGTCGTAAGAGGGAATGTCCCCATAGGTGCATGTAAATAGTTGCATGTATTTATTTGTGGGGGCTACGCACGCACGAAGTGACGTGAGTCCGTGCGTAGCTACTATTATGCCGTGTCAGGGAGTTTAGAATTCACAAGCATGCTTTATGTGCTGTAACTATAATCGTAAATGTTAATTTAGGTTGCCTAATATCATTGAATTATTAAGTGAACATCTAGAAGTTTACATTCTGAAATTTATATTATTTAAACCTTCTCTGTAAGTATATTCTCTACTGAATTTCTTGGTTTCCTATTATTTATGTGTATATATACGGGGAACCCGCGTCGCATGTGTGATTCGCGAGCGGGGTAGCCCTACTATTATGTCAACCACATCGCATGTTCGATTCGTGAGCGGTGTAATAGATGTATCTATGGTTCGAACTGTTCGACCTTCGGCAGTGCACATTTATTTTCGCGTTGCGTCAGCCGTACGTTCATGGCATGTTATGTGTTTGTTAGATGTTGGGTGTTCTATGATTATTTATCTGTTAAATACCATGGGAAATGAAAACTAGGTAAATTTTATGCTAGAAAACTTGACACGTACAAGTAATTGTAAAGAATATTTGCTGTTCCTGTGTTCATTATTATTTATAAATTGTCATTTCTGCTTAGCTTACACTTAAAACATATTATTCTGACCCTAGTAAGTGTCACGTCTACCTCTCGTCACTACTTCTTTGAGATTAGGCGGGATACTTACTGTGTACATATTGTTTATATACTCATGCTACACTCTGTACTTAATTGTACAGGCTCTGAGGCGGGTGCATCTGGGTATCAGCCCGGAGTTCGTCCTTGATACATTTACCTGGTCTAGATTCCATGGTGAGCTGCTTCTCTTGGCGACCCCCAGCAGCACTATGGAGCTATCTTTTTTTGCCATTTCTGTCTATACTTACTCAGACAGTAGGATGGACATCTTATACTTTTGGTACTATTCTATTAGTTGCATGTAGACTTGTGACACTAGTTCCTGGCATACACGCTAGTAGACTTTATTTTGGGATGTAAATCGAAAATTTACAATTTCATTATTTTCTATTTTTCTATAAAATGCTCTAAGTTATCTGTTTCTACTTAATGTCCCAAAGATTAAGTTAAGCAAGTGTGGAAAAATGTTCTGTTTTTGGTAAACTACATGGAACTCACTAGTGGGAAATGGTTGGCTTGCCTGATTGAGGTGTTGGGTGCCATCGCGACCTGGGTTGGGATTTGGGTCGTGACACCTGCAGACGTCTGCAGAACTACCTCGGAATCTCCGCTGCATTGAAGGCATCAATCCTTGATCTAAGGTTCGAAGAGTCCATTACTGGGATCTGCACAAAAGTGCAGAGTGTAGCATCAGTACAACCAACCCCATGTACTGATTAAGTGCCGAGCCTAACCTCGGTGAACTAGTGACGAGGCTAGGACACGACAACCAAAATCAACATGTTCATTTTAATAGTATACGGAGAAAATAATACAACGAGGAATAAGCAGCTAAGCATAAAGGAAAGGGGAACATGCTGAGGGGAGGAAATATCAAATAATGGAAATAACGAGATATGATACAAATTAGATATCTATTTAAGCAACAAAAATAGTAATACAAAACAAGTACACGGCATCACCCTTCGTGTTTTTACTCTCGTCCTCACCATCAGAATCAATATATTCAGCACAACATCACCCTTCATTCTTTCTCACTCTTCCTTTCCCAAACACATCAAATGACAGAAATCCAACAAGGAAATTAACAGAGTAAACAAAATTAAACAATAATGTCATGGCAAGGGAGCCAACAGTGGAATCAATACCATCCCGGCAAGGGAAAAACAACTATAACGAATCTCACTTAATGCATAACTTGACATAAACATCTTCAACTGAAACCAATACTCAATACAGTTCAATATCAAGGAATTTCCACCAACATGGATAGTTATAAAGTGAAACTCAAGTATTACTTAACGAAAAATCACATAAATCACAATATTCGACTCACG